>JAGDQO010001947.1:0-126519 GCA_018342035.1 Solanum appendiculatum | reverse complement strand
ATGGCATTCGGATCACCCACACACTTCCTCATCATAGACACATGAAATACCGGATGAACCAAATCCATCTCGCTAGGAAATTCCAACTCATAAGCTACCTTGCCAATTCTCCTCATCACCTTATAAGGACCCACGTATCTTAGGCTCAACTTGCCCTTCTTACCAAAACGAACCACACCCTTCATGGGTGTCACCTTCAAATAAACCCAATCACCAACTCGGAATTCAAGAGCCCTTCTCCTCACATCGGCATAGGACTTTTGCGACTTTGGGCCATCTTCAACCTTTCTCTAATCAGCCTAACCTTCTCAAGAGCCTCCATAACTAGGTCTGGTCCTAACAAGGCCACCTCACCAACCTCAAACCACCCAAACGGTGATCTACAACGCCTCCCATAGAGAGCCTCAAAAGGAGCCATACCGATGCTAGAATGATAGCTATTGTTATAGGCAAACTCAATCAATGGAAGATGATCATCCCAACTACCCTTAAGCTCCAATACACAAGCCCTAAGCATATCCTCAAGTGTTTGGATAGTCCTTTCGGCGTGTCCATCCGTTTGCGGGTGAAAGGCCGTAGTAAGCTTAACTCTCGTACCTAGACCCCTTTGGAAAGACTTCCAAAAGTGTGAAGTAAATTGAGTACCACGGTCCGATATGATGGATAGAGGAATCCCATGCAACCTTACCAAGTCATGAATATATAACCTTGCATAATCTTCCGCCCCATATGTTGTCTTTACCGGTAGAAAATGAGCCGATTTTGTCATCCTATCAACCACCACCCAAATTGAATCAAAACCTTTTCTAGTCTTGGGTAAACCAACTACAAAATCCATATTAATTTCTTCCCACTTCCAAGTAGGAATCTCTATGTCTTGGGTTAGACCACCCGGCCTTTGATGTTCGGCCTTGACTTGTTGACAATTATGACAACCGTAGACGAATTTGGCAATGTCCTTCTTCATGCCTCTCCACCAATACACATCCCTCAAATCTCTAGTACATTTTGATTGGAACCCGTGGGTGGATGGAGTAGGAAGAATTATGAGCCTCCTCCAATAATTTCTCCTCAAACCATCAACCAAGCCACACAACCTACCTTGGTACCTAAGTGGGCACCATCTCCGCCCTTGGAGAGAAAACTTGTCCACCTTGCTCTACTTTCACCAAGCCTTCAATTCAAACAAGGAAGAATCAAGATCTTGTTTTTGCTATCACCTCATCAACCAAGGAAGACCTAGCACCATCAACAACGACCACACCACCATTACAACCTCTTCCAACCTAACCCCCAACCTAGCCAACCGATGTACCTCCCTAGCCATTTCCCTATCACCAATATCAACATGAGCTAGGCTACCCATAGACACCCTACTCAAAGCATCCGCCACCACATTAGCTTTACCGGGATGATAATGCACACTCATATCATAATCTTTAAGAAATTCTAGCCACCTTCTTTGTCTCAAGTTGAGATCTTTTTGGGTGAAGACATATTGGAGGCTCTTATGATCGGTGAACACATCGACATGTACCCCATAACAAATAATGACGCCAAATCTTTAAAGCAAACACCACCGGCGGCTAATTCAAGATCATGCGTTAGGATAGTTCTTTTCATGCACTTTGAGTTGTCTAGAAGCATAGGCTATCACCTTACCATTTTGCATTAGGACACAACCCAGCCAACTCTAGAAGCATCACAATACACAACAAATCCCTCAAGCCCATCCGGTAGTGACAATATAGGAGCGGACACAAGTTTATCTTTCAAGGTTTGAAAACTCCTTTCGCACTCGTCGGTCCACTCAAACTTAGCCTTCTTTTGTGTCAACTTAGTCATGGGAGAAGCAATAGAAGAAAACCCATTCACAAATCTCCGGTAGTAACCCGCTAAGCCCAAGAAGCTCCTAATATCCGACGGGTCAATGGCCTAGGCCAATTTCTAATCACATCGGTCTTCTTAGGGTCTACCTTAATACCATCCCCGACACCACATGACCTAGGAAAGCAACCTCCCTCAACCAAAATTCACACTTTTCATACTTGGCATACAACTTCTCCTCTCTTAATCTTTGCAACACAACCCTCAAGTGACCCGTATGTTCTTCCTCGCTATGCGAATAGATTAAAATATCATCAATGAAGACCACAACAAAGGAATCAAGGTAGGTTTTAAAGACCCTATTCATTAGGTCCATGAAGGTAGCCGGTGCATTGGTCAACCCAAAGGACATGACCACAAATTCATAATGTCCATACCTAGTCCGGAAGGCTGTCTTGGGAATGTCACCCTCCCTCACCTTCACTTGATGATACCCGGACCGAAGATCAATCTTAGAGAAGTGGCTAGCCCCTTGCAATTGGTCGAACAAGTCATCAATCCTAGGAAGAGGATATTTATTCTTGACGGTGACCCTATTGAGTTGCCGATAATCGATACACATCCTAAAGGACCCATCTTTCTTCTTCACAAACAACACCGGTGCACCCCATGGTGATTGGCTAGGCCTAATAAAACCCTTCTCCAACAAGTCCCTCAATTGTTCTTTCAACTCCTTTAACTCCGCCGGGGCCATACGGTAAGGGGGAATAGAAATGGGTTGAGTATCGGGGAGGAGGTCTATGCCAAAATCTATTTCCCTTTCGGGAGGAACATCGGGAAGGTCATTAGGAAAGACATCAAGGAATTCATTTACGACCGGAACCGACTCTATAAGAAGGGTTTTGGACTCCACATCCCTAACCCTCACGAGGTGATAGAGACACCCCTTAGAGATCAACTTACGGGCTTTAATGCAAGAGATGAATCTACCCTTGACTACCACATTTTGGCTTTCCCACTCAAGAATGGGTTCACTTGGGAATTGGAACTTGACCCTCAAAACGGGCCCTCTTGGCCTCATGACCCCTCCTCTTCCTCAACTTCTCCTCCTCCATTTGTTCGGCATAGACCATCAAGCGGGACAAGTCCATGTCACTAATCAACATTGCGGACCGGCATTCTTCACTCACTAGGTCGGACACACCCATCACGAATTTATTCATTCTAGACCGTGAGTCGGCAACCAAGTGTGGAGCATATCTTGAAAGTTGGTTAAACTTGAGGGCATACTCCCTCACACTCATAGATCCTTGTTTTAAATTCATGAACTCCACCAATTTAGCTTCCCTAAGCTCTAGAGGAAAGAATCGATTAAGGAAAGCCGTTTTGAACTCTTCCCAAGGCACCACATAGTTTGCCCCCTTCTCTTTCTCCCATTGGTTGTACCATATTTGGGCCACTCCTTTTAGTTGGTAGGCCGCCAACTCCGCCTTATTTTCTGACCTCACGCCCATGATAGCTAATATCTTGTGGACTTCATCAATGAACTCTTGAGGGTCTTCATCTAACTTAGACCCATAGAATTCTGGGGGATTCATCCGCACGAAGTCTCTCACCCGAGATGCCGGGGTAGGAGCCTGAGGGGCTTGGGTCCCGTGGTTGGCTTGATTAGCCATAGCAAAGAACAATCGTTAGGGAAGAACTTAATTCAACTCTACGGCACGACTTAGAACATGGAGAAGGGAAACATTTCCTAAAACGTCTCATAGCCTCCTACTCATAGTTGTGGTGCACAACACAACCATGAATTGGACTCTAATCAACGCGGTGTGTTGGACTCCGAGGATCATTCAACCTAGGGCTCTGATACCAAGTTTGTCACGACCCAAGCCTAGGGCCTAGATGTGACCGGCGAATGGGGAACCCAAAGGAACCCCAAACAAGCCTCATAGCGTATCATTACACATCCTTGGTCGCGGAAGCAATTAAATGACCATAAGCGATAAGCATAGTCAAGGGGGAAATCGGGACTAAGGGAGCAAGAAAAAAAAAGAAATGATACATAAATACCATAGATGAGTCAAGCTCAAGCATAATACACAACTTGTCCAACACCACCTCTAAACATGAGTACTTAGCGGGGGCCAAGACAAACTACCGGGCTCACCCTCATAGTCAAAACATAACTAGAAAGGAAAAGTTTTATACATAGCAAAAGATCATGAGCAACGTCCCCGAAATGGAGGACTCACCAATAACCACTATAGAAAATCGTACTAGCCACGCGGAGGAGGATGGTCAAGCGGTGCTCCGGTCCCTACATGGTGACATCATGTAGGCATAGAGTATGCGTTAGTACATTTGAATGTACTAAGTATATGGGATGCAATGCAATGCTACATTAGATGGACATCATAGGAAAAATGCGTAATCATACCCAATAGATAGCATATTAATGAAATGATATGTATAATGATGCTTACATAAAAATCATATTTAGTGGGACGTAGTACATGTGTGGCGAGTGACCATCAATATAGTATTTCCAAGGCCTACCACCCCCTTGGAGAGGCAAAAGAGGTACAAACCCCTCAATATGGTTACACGGGCCTACCACCCCCCGTGCTAGGGACCAAGGTACAAACCCCTCGATATGGTTACACGGGCCTACCACCCCCCGTGCTAGGGACCAAGGTACAAACCCCTCGATATGGTTACACGGGCCTACCACCCCCCGTGCTAGGGACCAAGGTACCAACCCCTCGATATGGTTATACGGGCCTACTACCCCCGTACTAGGCAACCAAGGTACAAACCCCTCTACTACTACCCCCGTACTAGGCATGGTCGACTCACAACACTTATTTAGAGAAAATCATATACATGTGTCCATTTCATCATCATTTCAGTAATTACATAACCATCCGTCTCATAGGACGTACCTTGGACCTTCCCTTTCCTAAGAATTCTATAAATGGGCATTTTATCAAACACAAGGTGGGCAATTGTTCATGTAAATGAAATCATGTATTTCAAGAATACTAATTCCAACCAATTCCAAAATCCATATAAATCAGCCCACCAACAACATACATATATATATCAACCTTCATAATTTGATCATGGAAGCATGTAAACCATAAACATCACATAAAAATTCCATTTCATGATAATATGCAAAAGGACCATAATAGGGTGTGTAGTAGTAATTCCGTAATTCAAGAATTCATAATTGATCATGAGGACCCATAAACTTGAAGTAGAAATAGAGGATAAATGGTTGGACTTGTGGAAAGGAAGGTTTCCACAATCAAACCCACATACCTCAACTTTGGAGAATCCTTGATGAAGATTGGAATGGAGAATCGAAGCTTGAGATTGAGTCTTGAATCCGGAATTAGAGCTTGAGATGTTTGAATTTGGTTGAAGATCTTGGTGGAATTTTTGGAGAGGGCTTAGAGAGTGTTTTTGGAGTTTAGAAAATGACTAAATATGGGACATATCCCCTTTTTATAAAAAATGACTCCAACCCGCCTAGAAAATTCGCTCACTGGAATTGGAAATTCTGCACTGACAGGTTTTACGAAAATGGTCATAACTCCCTCATCCTAACGCGGAATAAGGTGAAACCAAGTGCGTTGGAAAGCTAACTCAAAGAGCTTTAATTTGATAGGTTGCAGCCCTTCCAGTTCCTTGTGTGCTAAGCGATATGCCCCTTTAAAGTTGACCCTCCAAATCGCAATTTTTGCGATTTTCGAATTTTGATACGGTTGCTCTAAAATTCGGGTTAGACCCATTTCCCACTCAATTTGACCCCACAAATAAGAATATGAAGTCGAATTTCCGAAATCATGCACGGATTTTGAGATATATGGAAATTACAATTATAGGTGTTTCCGAAGCACATTTTCGAGCATTTTTGGGGTCGTTTCATGCTCATTATGTAAAACATATAGCCCATTCTCACATTTGCCTCGAGTTAGAACCTGTTTCGTTTTTCTGTCCTGAATCTGAAAAAACGATTGAGAGAACAAAACGTCCACCGGATTATCATATGTTAGTTTACTAATGGACAAAAGATTCTTGGCAAGATGTGGAACAACAAGAACATCACGCAAGTGCAGATTATTAGAAACAGTAGATGAACCCGTATGAGTGATAGGAAGAGCAGTACCATTTCCAAATGTCACGTCAGCATTACCAGAGTATGGAGAAGCATGAGGAACACTTGGTGAAGACGAAGTCATGTGATCAGTGGCCCCGGAATCAACATACCAATCAGGGGCAGAAGTAGTGACATGACATTGGGCATTAAACGCTTGAGCCAAGTTTGCGTCACGAGAGGCAGCTTGAGTGGCAAAGGTAGCAAGAGTAGGACAAGCACTGGCATAGTGGCCATCTGTACGACATAATTGGCAGTGAGGTGGCCTGCGGCCACGACCGCGACCACTCGAACCACCACCTCTGGTAGAGCGACCACGGCCACTGACGGGAGGGGACTGCCGATGCGACTGGGCAGTGAAGGCAGCAGGCGGTGAGGATGATGCACCATGAAGGGACTTGAGGAAAAGTTCATGACTCTCAGCCTGTGAGAGTAAGTCGCGAAAGGTAGGCGCCAGTTTGGTGGCACGAATGGCAGTTGAGAAAGTCTCAAAGGAGGCTCCTAAGCCACATAAAAACCAATGAAGTTTATCGATATCATCAACAGGCTGACCAATGGCAGCCAACTGATCACAAATAGATTTAAATTTGCAACCAAATTCAGCAACAGATAAGGAATTTTTGACCAATTGACGAAGTTGATCGCGCAGATTATGAACGCGTTCAACGAAAGAATTGCTATAGGCAGATTCGAGCGCAATCCAGATTTGACGGGCTGTTGTTAGACCCAAAATTTCAGAGATCGCTTTTTCCGTAAGTGAAGAATTAAGGATGATGACAGCTCGTTGATCAGAGGCAAGCCAGGCAGCATAAAGAGGATTCAGAACCTCTTTGCCATCCGTAAGAAGGAACGATGGAGGAGCTATGGAGGAGCCATCAACATGATCCAATAATCGTTGATAAGAAAGTAGGGGCAGCATCTGATTTTTCCAATAGAGATAATTGGTGGAGGAGAGCTTAATCGTGAGCATGTGCAAAATAGTGGCAATGGGAAGGGTGGCGTCGCTGGTGGAGGAGGCAGCCATGATCGAGTGGAACGGGAGAGAGGAGAAACGAAGGAAGAAGAAGAAGAGAGGAGGCGGCGGCGGAAGAGAGAAGAATATGGATAGATTAGGCTGATACCATGTTAGAGTGAAAAACCTAACCCCCAATGTGGAGGTAGAGAATATTATATATTGACAAATATTACATAAGTATGACATAAGTGGTACACAAGAATAAGTAAATTACAATATGGGTACAGAATGAATTAAGTAACTCTAATAGCAGCTCATCAAGAATCGCAGGAACGTCAGAGTTGGGAAAGGGATACTCCTTCGCTTGTAACTCCTTCAAGGTAGATTGATTTTTCACTTCTTGCATTTGTTGATGCACCGAATTCTTTTTCAACTTTTGTCTTGTGGAGGCCTTCGTAGAAGTCGTGGTTACCGCCATGGATTCCTTAGTTGTGTATTCTAACGACTCCTTGAATTGTGTGTCTTCTTTTCTTGGATCAAAGACAAGTGATGTCTTTCCATGGCTTGCAATGCTCAATTCCATGTCATGAGCACGTGTAGCTAATTTTTCAAAAGTTCGAGGCTTAATTCCTTGAAGAATATATTCAAGGCCCCAATGCATTCCTTGTATACAAATTTCAACTGCAGAGATTTCAGAAAGTTGATCTCTGCAATCTAAGCTCAACATTCGCGAACGATTGAGGTAGTCCACTATGGATTCATCCTTACTTTGTTTTGTGCTTGTCAATTCCATCATGCTCACTGTACGACGGGTACTGTAGAAATGATTAAGAAATTGATTTTCCAGTTGCTCCCAACAGTCAATTGATTCAAGCTCCAAGTCTGTATACCAATCAAAGGTGTTTTCTTTAAAGAACGAACAAACTGCTTGACAAGAAGATCACCATGTGTACCAGCACTACTACAAGTCTCGACGAAATGGGCAATGTGTTGCCTTGGATTTCCCCTCCCATCAAATTGTTGCAATTTTGGTGGTTGATATCCAATGGCATCAGTAAACCCTCGATTCGCTTAGAATACGGCTTTGAATATCCTAAGGAACTTTGTGGAGGGCCACCATATTGAGCTTTAATGGTATATGTGATCATATCTTGTAGTTGTTGAACTGTTAGAGTGGCCACTAAAGTAGATTGCTTTGTGTATTGAGACTCAAATGGCTTGATGGGAACATCATCTTTTTCTTGCGTTGTTAGATTGTGACGTGACCAGTGTTGTGAAAGGCGATCGCCTCGTCGCCAATGGCGAGAGGCGAGGCAAGGCGACCTTTCATCGCCTTTTAGCTTTGTGGAGAGGCGATCTTCAAAAGGCAACACCATTGTGACAAAAGGCGAGAGGCGAGAGGCAAGAAAGGCGGGAAAGGTGTTGCATTTTGTATTTTCTTAAAAAAGGCGACCAATTTAGGGTTTTAAAAGTTAAAAGATAATTTTAGGGTTTTCGACTAGATTCCTCCGGCAACCCGCCAGACTTTTCTGGCTACTCCAAAGTCCAACCAATACATATTTATTCTTCATATTTGTTCTTCCTCGGTTTCTTTTTCTTTCTTCTTCAGACTTCAGAGTCATTTCTACCTCTGTTTTGACTTTTGTTCTGTTTTTTCTCATTCAAGTTCTAGGCTTTTAGTATATACTATCTATTTTCAATTTTTGAATTGAAATATTTTCTAATATGTTATTGCTATTGAGATTTTGATTATTTACATATGCAATTAAATATTTTAATTTTTTGGTATTAATTGGTGTTGCACTTCAAAAAGGCAAGCGGCGAGGCAGACCCTTGTCGCCTTTTATCGCCTTTCGCCGTCCAAAACATTGAACGTGACTCTCCAGAGTTGGAGAGATCTAACTTGCTCATAAGTTGGGAGATTTGGAGATTTTTGTCATCAATAGACTTCTTCAAGGTTTCAATGGTTTGCTCCATCATTGCAAACTTCTCATCCATGTCAGTTGCGTCAACCATCAAGGCATTGACCTTCGTTGAAATTGAAGAATTCTTTGAATTCACATATTCGCCAAAGTTGAAGCCAGAATGAGAAAGTTTATCAAACAACTTAGATGTAAAGTTGTCCCCAGGGATTGTAGTTATGAATGTCATTTGAGACTTGCTCTTTCTTGCCATCTCTAAGGAGGTGAAGTATCCAAATCCATTCAAGCCACTTGTCTTGAACTCGCGTTGAGTGATTGGATGAACATCACTAAATCAACAAATGTGGCGACAATAGAGTCCTTGCACGAAACATCATTGATCTTTTTGAAGGCCATTGCAATATTTGAACTTGTAGTTTTTCTTGATTTGCAGAAGGAAGAGATGAAGAGCAGAATTGGTCCCACTAGGTGTGCCAAATTTGTCAGCAACAAATTTTCATAAGCGTTGAAAATAAAATGCAAGCAAAATAAATAAAAGAAAATGTTATTTTTATTGATGAATCTTGTGAGTACAATTCTGTTGTTCTCTTGATTCTTCTCTCCTAAACTTCTCCGTGATTCGAGGGCCTTCAGTAGCGTATTTCTCGAATGTAGGATGATGTAGACCTCCTTGAGATGTATTTGATCTCCGGGAACGTCGGGAAGCACTTCGTCGTTTCAAGTCGATCTCCGGGAAGAACTCCGTTGATCACTCCTTCGAAGAGCTATGTAGTTGGTGTTGTAGCTTTCTCCAATCCTTGCAGAATGCTTGTTGAAGAGTTTTCAGAATCCTTTTTTGAGAATTGTCTCAGAATGTCATGTCTATCCCCTATTTATAGTTGTAGGGGTGGACAAGGTTGCTGATGTCATTTTGACACTTGGCAGATTGTGATTGGTTCTTGAATTTGACTAGGACTACCACCTCATTTGGACATGTGGCGCCACCTTGCTGGTCTTGGATGCCTAGTCACTGTGACATGTGGCATGTGGGCTTCAAGGTGAAATGGAACTTGTATTAGAATATAATAAAATGGACTTAATTATTTGTAAAACCCAAATTAATCATTCTACCCTAATTAACATGGATTTAATCCAAATTTAGTATGAATTTAATCCAATAAAATTTATGTGTCTACGATGACTACTTTCTAACATACAAGATTGCAGAAAATAATATATTTTCCAGACTCTTAAGGTCAAAAAGTTCTAAAACTGCTAATCTTGAACTCAAATCTAGAAAGGAAAATACTTCTTATTATTTAGATACAAAAGTCCATACTTTCTTTTAACAACTGCAGTGTCCCAGCTAGCTTGTACAAACCTCAACTATTCCAAGTAATTCCAAGGGGTACCTGCAACCTCCCACCGGCTACCTGCACAGGTACCCGCAACTCTATCCACCAAAACTTGGATAGCTAGGAAAACATCACCTAATTTTTGCCTTCACTATCATTTGAACCTGAAACCTCACGGTTCTCGACCCACATCATCGACCACTAGGCCACCCGTTTGGTAAAAAAATCCATACTTTTTCTAGAGGATCATTAAATAGATTTCATTACACTATAAAAAAGATAAAGATATCCACTCTTACCCCAATTAAACCTGAAAATTCATAGAACTAATCATAAAATTTCATTTTTTTTCTCAGTGAACAATTAAAACACTACAGGATCAGACAAGTACAACAAAGCAAGCAGGAAGTACAACTAATTCATGCAGCACTTTACAATTACTTGTTTTAAAAACGGATTCTTCACCTTGCCAATGAGGATTTCATTAGTGAGAGGTCCATAGACGTCAGAAGTATCGAGTAAGGTCACTCCAGTATCAATAGCGTGATGAAGTAGCTTGATCATTTCGGGCTCGGGCTTGGGCGGGCCGTAGTTGCTAGACATACTCATACAGCCCAGCCCGATCCTGGAAACTTCTAGACCTTGTGAACCTAGCTTTATCCTCGGTACATCGAACGGCGTTGTTTCTTCCATTTTCCCCGGCGGTCTGAATTTTCTCAAGTACTGAGCTTTTACAAGTTGTGGTGTATACAAGTAGAAAAAAGTTTCACGGCAAATTAAATTGCATTACAAGTTCTCAAAGTTTCAGGGAAGTTACAGTTAGGTTCCTGAAGTTTTGTTTGTGTCAATTTTCCACTAAAGTATTAGTAAGTTTTTACTAGTTGAGTCCAATATGTGTTTTGTGTTTTTTTTTTCAATTAATAAAGCATACACCGTCTATATCAACAAATTTCGAAGTGGATAGTTTATTTGTGGCGGATTCCTCCTAAAAAGATGGCAAAGGTAGGCCTAGACTAAGATTTTGCCCCACGTCATGAGCATAGTAGTATAAGCATTTTCGACTGTGAGACTTCTACTGATCGAACTAGACACGAAAATCGATCATAATGATTTGATAGTCCCGCGTAAAAGGCTCTCGCTCGAAGCCTTAGCTAAAATCTAAGATGGCCATCTGCCTACCAACTACATGATTCACTCAAATACAAATGTAAACTTCCAAGTTCCAATAAATATTAGTAAATTTTTAAGATTTTTAGAATATCAATCCAGTTTACTTTTAAAATTATGGGTTCAATATTAAATGTCTATTAAGCTTTGGGAAAATGGTCAAAAGCCCCTCCAATCTATATTCGAATTTCCAACTACACACTTTAACTTCACGAGAGTCCCATTACCCCCCTGAAGTGTTTAAAACTGAAATTATTACCTCCCTGAATGCTTAGCTGACAAAGAGAGTGCATTTCACTCTCTTTGAGAGAGTGAGCAGAAAAAATAAATATTAGAACTTTATTTTTAATCTCTTTTATAAATATATGTATTTTTATTTTTTTCTTATTTATTGTCTTTCTTCTCCATAGCAACAAAGACCAAATTCCTCCACCATTCATCATCTCTACCCCTACCCCTGACCCACGCCTCCACCCCCATCCCCACCCACTCCCACCCCCCAAAAAAAAACAAAAATTTAAAGTTTGTTTTTAAAAAATATTTTCAATTTCAAATTTTTATTTTCTACTCTCTAGTATAAAAATAAAAGATATTTTCTTTAAAATGTTTTTCATTAATAAATCAAACACTAAAAAATATTTTTCGAAAAATATTTCTACTCGCCAACCAAACATGAGAAAATAAGTCAAAATCCACTTGTTTTCGAGGAAAACATTTTCCTTTCTACCAAACACACCCTAAGTCATTATGAATGAAGGAAAAAATCGCATACTCAAATGTTATGACGAAATCAAAATCATGAAATTAGAAATAAATCACAAGAAAACTCAATAGTAAACCAACTTGTATACACAATGCACGAGGAAACACAAGTTAAGTGAAGCTTTACCAGAACGACCAAACAATTGGGAATCGCTGGAGAAGAGCACATTTGAATTATGCGATATCAGAAGCTGTTGTAGACAAAAAGGAATTAACGAAAATGAAAGAAATTTTGATAGACATGAAAATATCCTCAAAAGTTCAATGAATAAAAATTAAAAATTTACTTTTAATATTTTTTTGTAAATACATGCATTTTAATTTATTTTTTTCTTATTTATTTCTACTTCTAATTTGCTTTCTTCTCCAAAGACTTAGTAGAGCATCAATGGAAGCCACCAAATTTTGGACCCAAAATCTTTCAAATCCAAACAAATTTAAGCTCAATACAGTGACACTCAACTAATTTTCTTCAATAAACTTTCAATACAAGGAAAATTATTGATCCTATATTCAATACCCAAAAGACCCACAAATTAATTTAGAAAAGGTTCAAATATTGCATATTGAAATAGTTCTATAAGAAAATTGGGAACTTCTCTGGAAATAATTCAAACAAAGATTAGGAAAGTAAAATTTTTGATTACAAATGGAACTTGAAATTTCCATTTCAATGGCAGAAAAATTTTAGCCAAAGAAAAGGAAAAAAAAGAAGAAGAAGAAATGGGCTGAAAAAGAATAGAAAAAAATATAAAAGGGAAATAAAATAAAGAAAAGGAATAATAATATTTTTATATAAAATAATTGCAGAATAAAGAATTTTTTTTTTAAAAAAAGTTAATATTATGTGGCAGGGCGCGTGCAATTCACTTTTTTATAGAAATCTGGGTGTGCATTTTTAAGGGGGTATATATTATACTTTTAAAATGTTCAAGGGGGTAATAGGACTCCCGTAAAGAATAAGTGTGTAGTTGAGAATTGGGTAATAGAATAGGGGGGTTTTAGACCATTTTCTCTTAAGCTTTTAATAGCTTGTCATATATAATATTAATTAAAAAATTCATTTGCCTATAATGACGAATTGCAACCAAAAAAAAAAGAAAAAAAACACCAAAAGAGAGATTCAACTGATCACTTCACAAATTTACTAAAAAGTTCAAAATTCATGCTAGTTATTTTTAACTTTTTCATGACTTTTAGATATTTTATTATGTCAAATTATTTTTTATGGTAAATTTGATGAGTGATTTTATGAAAGAAAAACTAAAAGTTGAGTGATTTTATTGATACAAAATAAAGTTAAATGACTTTACAAGAAAATTTCTCAAAATTGAGTGACCTTTAGAAATATTTACTCTTTATATATATGAATCCTCATTATCATAAAATGTTGTAAATTATAAGTGTTCATTCACAAGGCTCGAATACAACATCTCTGGTTAATAATAAAGAAACTTTTACCATTTTACCACACCTTTTAGTGGTACATATGCAATATATGTATGTACACTATGTTACTCCCTTCGTTCAAATTTTTACATGACATATTTAAGGCCATGAGATTAAATGGCAATTTGGTACATGCGACACATCTTTAGCTTAAGATCACAAGATTCAAAAGTCATTTTTATTTTCTTAAAACTGTGTGCTAAATCAAAACCAAACAAGAAACTTGAAACGGAGGAGCAAAAGAAATTACAAACTAATAGTACCTGTGACCAGAATGCTCTGGTGCAGTTCCTATTTCTTTGATTTGTTTTGCTTCAAAACTTCCCATACAACCAAAACACAACAGAGGAATCCTGTTGATCATCTAACCACTTAATAATACTTTCAATCTCCAATGAATTATTTCAAAAATGACCACTTTTTCAAAACTAACCACTGGACCAACTGGATAAATTTTTGGAACCATCTTAGAATCCGAAAGAGCCTGAAGAGAAAACGATTCAAGCTCGAAAAAAGTATCAATAATAATCCCTTTAGTCTCTTTAAATCAACGAATTCCATCAAAAAACAACATTGAGGCAAGTCTTGAATCTAACAAATGCTTAGGCAAAACTTTAGTAGGACAAAGATTTTTAAAACTTGGAATCGATAATGCCTCGTTAGAGTTCATGTACCTGGACGTGTCTAAATGTTGTTCATTTCTTAAGGTCTCGAAATGAAGACATAAGCCAAGAAAAGCAGTGTTTGAAGCGAAGTAAATATAACTAGAGACATTAAATTCGTTAGCTATGTCAATCATCGAGGTACAAAACATGTCAAGAATAAAATCATAACACGAACTTGTTTTACAAATGTTGTGAACATATTCACATACAAGTGATTTGTGATCATCGATGAAATCATAGAGGAATGTGTCATGGTTATTGAGGAATCCAGAAGACGTTTTTTCGTCTAGGGAGATATCAATGAATTTTAAATGGGGTTGAGAAGTGAGTGATTGTATAAAATTTTGAACACCATAGTCTAAGGGAAGTTCCATGATGAGAAAAGAGATGGAAAAATTTACATCTCTATTTAGAATTTGTTTTGCAAATTCAATGGCTGATACAATGTGGCCTAATCCTGTTAAAGGAATAAAAATTAATTCTTTCATAGTGATGGGGTACTTTTTGTTAATTTATTTATGGGCAAAGTATTTAGAGTTTATATAGATATATCATGATAGAAAAATTTGAAGTTTAAAACTTCAAAGAGAATTTTGACAAGTATTTAGGTAAGAAAAGTCTTTGGATAGGGACATTGGTATTTTAAAAATATTTTTATTCTTAGTGAAAACTTATAATTATTGAGGTAGTTTCAAATATATATAATAATGTTACAAATCCATTCAATTGTGGATGTTTCTATTAATCTATCTTTAACATAATGTATCCATTTATTATATTTATTAAATATTGTAATAACGTATTTGTCAAAGGTTGCAAAAGGATGATTTTTATATCCTATAAAAGGGTAGTCTTCACCCTTGTGAAATACACGCTTGAAGAGATAAAATAATATTCTCTACTTTATATTTTTCATTACCATTTGTCTCCCTTTATTATTTAGTATTCTTGTATTTTCCTCTCATTTTACAACACGTTATCAGCATGAATCTCTAACCAATTGAGGCCTACTTAATTCGGGATTATCTTTTTTCCTAAAAGTTAATCAATTTTATTTTCGAGTCAGTTATCATCATGTCGAATTTGTCAAAACTTGAATTTGTGGCACTTGACATTTCTGGAAAGAACTATTTGTCATGGGTACTTGATGCTAGAATTCACTTTACCACTAAAGGTCTTGGTGATAGTATAATCGAAGGAAATAAAGCATCAAGTCAGGATAAAGCGAAGGCTATGATTTTCCTTCATCATCATCTTGATGTAAGCCTGAAGGTCGAATACTTAACAGTGAAAGATCCACTTGAATTGTGGATAGGTTTGAAAGGGAGGTATGACCACCTCAAGGCAGCGGTATTGCCAAGAGCTCGTTATGAGTGGATGCACTTACGGTTTCAAGATTATAAAATCATAATTGAGTATAACTCTGCTGTATTTAGAATCACTTCCCAACTTAAATTATGTGGGGAATCTATAAAAGATGAGGACATGTTGGAAAAGACACTAACTACTTTCCATGCCTCTAATGTGATACTACAACAGCAATATTGTGAAAAAGGTTTTCAGAAATACTCTGAATTGATCTCATGCCTTCTGGTGGCTGAGCAACATAATGCCCTTTTAATGAAAAATCACGAAGCTCGTCCCACTGGATCTGCTCCATTATCGGAAGCAAATGGGGTAGAAGCACACGGCCAGTCTGAAATAAGACAAAATAATGGGGGCCATGATAATGTGCGTGAGCATGGCAAGGGAAAAAGACGATATAATAATCGTCGAAGTGGTGGTCATAACAAAAGGGAGAACAATATGGGTTCTCAAAATAATCCTTCAAAAAGCAAGGGCGATCACTGTCATCGTTGTGGCCTTAAAGGTCACTGGAAAAATGAATGTCGGGCACTTGAGCATTTTGTCAGGCTGTATCAAAATTCCTTCAAAAGAAAAGGAAATAAAGGTGGTGCCTCCTCTTCTAATGCCCGGGTGGAGTCACATTTGACTCTCAAAGATGATGCTCAGGCAGGGTCTTCTCAGAAATATGATGAGAATGTTGAGGCAAATTTAGCATTGAAAGATGATGCTTTTGATGGGCTCGATGATATTACTCATCTAGAAGCTGAGGACTTCTTTAGAGATTGTAACTGAAGATTGACCATTGAACCGGGAAATGAATAATGTTGTTATGTGTTTTTAATGTCTTACTTAAAGTTGATGTACTTAAATTTTCTTTTGTTAAGTTTCGTACTTCTTATTATGTATTTTTTATTTTATGAAGATAAATAAAATTTCCCAGTCTTCAGTTGGATCCAAGATGGGTAATAGAGATATGTGCCTTTTGGACAGTGCCACAACTCATACAATACTAAGAGAAAAGAAATGTTTCTCTCATATGATTATGAAAAAGGCATATGTTAATACAATATCCGGTAGTACAAATTGATTGAGGGCTCTAGAAGAGCGGCCTTATTACCACCTGGAGGAACATTATTGGTAATTGATAATGCATTGTATTGTAGTAAGTCTCAAAGAAACTTGTTAAGTTTCAAGGTTATTCGCCAAAATGGCTATCATGTTGAGACTGCGAATGAAGGAAAGGTTGAATACCTTTATATTACTACAATAAATGCGGAGAAGAAAATTGTGCATGAAAAATTACCTGCACTTTCTTTTGGGTTGTACCATATAAATATTGGTATGGTTGAATCACATGCCGTAGTAAGCAAAAGATTTACTGATTCCAATGATTTTATTATTTGGCATGACCGGTTGGGCCATCCCGGTTATAATATGATGCGCAGAATAATTGAGAATTCACATGGGCATACTTTGAAGAACCAAAATGTTCTTCAATCAAAGGAATTTTCTTGTGCTGCTTGTTCTGAAGGAAAGTTGGTTATCAAACCATCAGTGGCTAAGGTTGGTGAAATCCCCTACATTTCTGGAACGGATACAGGGTGATATATGTGGGCATATTCACCCTGCATGTGGACCATTTAAATATTATATGGTCTTGATAGATGCATCTACAAGATGGTCACATGTGTGCTTATTATCAACTCGCAATTTGGCTTTTGCGAGGTTGTTGGCTCAAATAATAAGGTTAAAAGCACAATTTCCAGATTATGCAATAAAGACAATTCGTCTTGATAATGCTGGTGAGTTTACATCTCAGGCATTTAATGATTATTGTTTGTCCACTGGAATAACAGTTGAACATCCGGTTGCACATGTTCATACTCAAAATGGTCTAGCAGAGTCATTGATTAAATGCCTCCAATTGATAGCTAGACCATTATTGATGAGGACAAATGTCATGCCTCGAGGCTACCCCCTAGGCGCAACACGAGATCTAGGATCACGAGTGACCCCAAGCTAACCTTGAGTCTGGCATATCACAAGCATACTGAAATAAGACTAAGTAAGTGGAAACATAACTGTAAAGTAAACAATGCTAAAAGAAACTTCAAGTGAGAATTTAACTTAACATCTATGGGAAACAACCCAAAACAACTGAATACTGACTCTATGTTTGAAAGCCTCTAAAACTGATGAGCTGCTGGGAAGAGTCCCCAGCAAACTCTATAAATACTCAAAGACTAATAATAGAATGACTAAACTAAAAGCTTAAAGAAATGTCCTCGGATTATGAGGACTCACCACTGAAGCTGCTGAGTACGAACTGGAAATCGAGCTAAGCGCGGTCCAGATGCTGAGCACCTGAACCTACATCATAAAATGATGTAGTGCAAAAGTATGCGGCAGTACTTTAATGTACTGAGCATGTAGGATATGCAAGCTGACTAAATATATTTAAACATGCTAAAAATACTGGTCAAGTGTGTAACCTGATCTGAACTGAAGCACATAGGCCCAAGATACAATAGTGCATAAAAATTATAGTGCAAGAGTAAACTGAAAACATACTTAAAAACTAAGTAAACACAACTACGGGCCTGAAGTACCTTACTGAAGCTAATATCGTGGGAGAGTTTATTAATCGACATAAATCACGTGAGCCAAACGTGGATTCCGATGTATACGCCCCATCGAGAGGACCCAATATACCTTGCCAGGGTATAAAGACATGACTGTGGCGTGATCACTAAAAAGTTGATGCCCAACAGAGAAGACTTATGAACCTGCGTTGGCACGTAGTTCTGGGACTTTGAGGGTACGCTGAACCCTAGTCCAACTCGGTGCTAAATACTACTCCCAAATTGAATACTAGAGCTCATTTTAGCTGTAGTCCTTAATTCATGACCCAGAACTAAACTGATCTGAAGATGATTTCTGCGATAAACTGTGGACAGAAACTAACTAAATTATATTCTTAAACTAAATTCTAGCACCCTAAGCTACATTCTGGAGAAAAGTCAATTCATGTGAAAATACTACAATTTCATGCTAAGTTTCCCTTTTCAAATTTCCATAAGAATTCATGCAACTCATTTAAACAAGTATAGAATTTGAGTAGAAATCACAAGAATAAAACTGGATAATGAATCTGCATAGTTGGGAAAGAACCCTAGTTTCATAAATCTTGATAATCAAGAAAAAGGGACTGAAGTTTTAGGCATAAGGGCAAACGAAACCCTTACTGAATACCCATATACCTGGTACTTGAAAATCCCTGCAAGAAATCTGAAGTTTACACTTGGAGGAAAGAACCCTAGGCTTGGAAATTGGAGAAACGCTCCTTTTCTGCTTGGAATTGACTTGAGAGGAAACTGATTTGGTCTAGGTAGCTTTTGACTACATTACTAGGCTTAGATTGAGTAAAACGACGTAGTTTAGGCATCAAACGACGTAGTTTAAGTGCCCAATACATAGAAAAAAAGACCAAAATGACCCTGACTTAAAAGCTGACGAAGTGACTTCAAGACAAGCTTCACGGGCCGTGAAGCAATTCAAGGGTCGTCAAGCTTCATCTGCTTGACAGTGCTTCACTAAAACGGGCATAATATTTTACTCCAAACTGCAAATGGGGCAAACTTGGTGGCGTTGGAAAGAGAACTCAAACATCGTTAATTTGATAAGTCATGGGACACTTAGTTCATTTGATGCTAAAAGATATGATCGTTTGAAGTTGGCTCAAAACTCAAAACCTTATCAGCCTCCTTCACGGACGACTTCACGGTCCGTGTGAAGCTTCACGGGCCGTCTAGACATCCGTGGCCCTTTTCTAGTGACCTTGGGTCACTCCCCACCAACTAGGTGACTTGTATGACCCACTTGACGAGCCGTCAAGTCCTTCACGAGTCGTCTGGGTCACCGTCAAGGTGACCCTTACATGGGGCAGCTTCTGGAATGAGTTCACGAGGCCCTTAACGGGTCGTGGTCTCCTTCACTGACCGACTAAGGTGCCGTGAAGGGTCCATGGTCCAATTTGGGGTTCATGAACCTTTCCCGCTTTTCCTTTTTAGCCTTTTTCAAATTCGAGATGTTACAACAAAGTTGCCTGTTTCAATATGGGGGCATGTTATTTTGCATGCAGCATCACTTGTGCGCATAAGGCCAACCAGTTATCATGACATCTCCCCATTGCAATTGATTTTTTGTCAGGAGCCAAACATTTCCCATCTTAGAATCTTTGGTTGTACGGTATATATTCCAATTGCACCACCACAACGCACAAAGATGGGTCCCCAAAGAAGGTTGGGGATATATGTTGGGTAGGAATCTCGTTCTATTATAAAATATTTGGAACCAAGAACTGGAGATTTATTTATGGCAAGGTTTGTTGATTGTCATTTTGATGAATCAGTATACCCAGAATTAGAGAGAGAACAAAAAACAGTTGGGAAATGAGATAGATTGGAATTCACTTTCACTCTCTCATTTAGATCCTCGAACAAATCAATGTGAGCAAGAAGTTCAAAAGATGATTTATTTGCAGAATATTGCAAATCAGCTGCCGGATGCATTTACTAACCTTCCACGGGTTACTAAATCATATATCCCAGCTGCTAATGCTCAAGTTCGAGTTGATGTCCTGATAGGACAAACTGTTAAGGCAAATGAGTCTGGACCACGCTTAAAACGTGGTACACCAGTTGGTTCCAAGGATAAAAATCCTCGAAAAAGGAAATGAATAAATGATCAAGATGATCATAATATGGAGGCAATTGCTCATGAAAAGCTCCGAGACATAATAAATGATGACACCACTGAGGAGGTCCATGTACCTGAAAATAATGAGAATGAAGAAATCTCAACAAATTATATCTCGACGAGGAAAAGGTGGAATCGAAATAATATTGTGGTGGATAATATTTTTGCCTGTAATGTTGCTGTTGAAATAATGCAACAAGACGAGGATTTGGAACCAAAATCTGTCAATGAATGTAGACAGAGAGATAATTGGCCAAAATGGAAGGAAGCAATTCAAACAGAATTGGCTTCACTTGAAAAACGTGAAGTTTTTGGACCAATAGTCCGAACACCTGAAGGTGTCAAGCCAGTGGGGTACAAATGGGTTTTTGTGCGAAAACGCAATGAAAATGGTAAAGTCGTAAGATATAAAGCACAACTTGTTGCACAAGAATTTTCGCAAAGGCCTGGCATTGATTATGAGGAGACATATTCTCCTTTGGTCGATGCAATTACCTTCAGGTATCTAATAAATATGACAGTTCATGAAAAGCTTGAAATGCATCCAATGGACGTTGTCACAGCCTATTTATACGGCTAACTAGACCAGAATATTTTTATGAAAATCCCTGAAGCACTCAAAGTGCCTGAAGCTTATAAAAAGTCGAAAGAAACTTGTTCAATAAAACTTCAGAAATCCTTATATGGATTGAAACAATCAGGGCAAATGTGGTATATCTTAGCGAATATTTGCTAAAGGAAGGGTATAAGAATGATCCTATTTGTCCTTGTATTTTTATACGAAGGTCACAATCTGAATTTGTAATAATATCTGTTTATGTTGATGACTTGAACATCATTGGAACTCCTAGCTTTCAAAAGCTCTTGAGTATTTGAAGAAAGAATTTGAAATGAAAGATCTTGGTAAGACAAAATTTTGTCTTGGCCTTCAGATTGAACATTTGAAAAATGGAATATTTATCCATCAATCAACATATACTAAAAAGGTTTTGAAGCGATTTTACATGGATAAATCACACCCATTGAGTACCCCGATGGTTGTGAGATCTCTCGATATAAATAAAGATCCATTCAGATCTCAAGAAAAGGATGAAGAGCTACTTGGTGATGAAACTCCGTATCTCAGTGCTATTGGGGGACTAATGTACCTTGCCAACAATACCCGACCAGATATTTGTTTCGCAGTAAGTTTATTGGCGAGATTCAGCTCATGTCCAATAAGAAGACATTAGAAAGGTGTTAAACATATATTCAGATATCTTCAAGGAACAATTGATATGGGGTTGTTGTATTCTAATGCATCCATGTTAGAAATGATCGGTTATGCAGATGCAGGATATTTGTCTGACCCGCATAAAGCTCGATCTCAGACAGGTTATTTATTCACATATGGAGATACAACTATATCATGTCGTTCGATTAAGCAAACAATAGTTGCTACTTCTTCAAATCATGCAGAGATAATAGTCATTCATGAAACCAGTCGAGAGTGTGTATGGTTGAGATCAATGACTCAACACATTTTGCAATTATGTGGTCTTTCTGTGCAAACAAAGATTCCAACAATATTGTATGAAGATAATGTTGCTTGCATTGCTCAGTTAAAGGGAGGATACATCAAAGAAGACCGAACAAAGCATATTTCACCTAAGTTCTTTTTCACACCTGATCTTCAACAAAGTGGTGAGATAAATGTTCAACAGATTCATTCGAGTGATAATCTTGTAGATTTATTCACTAAAGCATTGCCAACGTCAACATTTGAAAAGCTAAGATATAAGATTGGAATGCGTCGTCTCCGAGATATCAAATAAATTTTCATCAGGGGGAGTAAAATACGTGTTGTACTATTTTTCCCTTACCAAGGTTTTGTCCCATTGGATTTTCCTGGTAAGGTTTTTAATGAGGCAGCACTCAAGACGTATTACAAGATATGTGTACTCTTTTTCCTTCACTTGGCTTTTTCCCACTGGGTTTTTCCTAGTAAGGTTTTAACGAGGCACATTATCTATAAACATCCAAGGGGGAGTGTTACAAATCCATTCAATTGTGGATGTTTCTTTTAATCTATCTTTAACGAAATGTATCTGTTTATTATATTTATTAAATATTGTAAAAACGTATTTGTCAAAGGTTGCAAAAGGATGATTTTTATATCCTATAAAAGGGTTGTCTTCACCCTTGTGAAATACACACTTGAAGAGATAAAAAAATATTCTCTACTTTATATTTTTTCAGTACCATTTGTCTCCCTTTATTATTGAGTATTCTTGTATTTTTCTCTCATTTAATAATAAATAATAATAAAGTAATTAGTTTACAATAAATATAGTTAAGTTTTATTTACATAAAAAAAATAACCAAAAATTATAGGAAGTATATACGGATTATACAATATAACTTGTCAAAAGTCATAGAAAATATGCACTTTAGATCGCTTTAGCCTTTTAAAATAATAAATGAACCTTAAAAAGAGAGGGTAAAGGTATTAAGGCCCTTTGGAAATGATGGAGGGTGACTCGAGCAAAAAGTCGACAAACTATTGATTTGTCTTGACATCCCGAGTAAGCCGAGTGCTGATCCAAAAGGGAAAATCTAACATAGGTTTTCGCTTTTTTTTTTCTTTCTTATATATTGTTATGTGTCTTATTTGAGGTAGTTTAAAATAAAAAATGTTCTTTCTCCTATTTGATTGTGTATTTTTTTGTCTTCTCGCTCATCTCTTTATTCGTTTTATTTGCTATTTGTATTAATTGTTCTACCTGCTTTCATGATTATCTATTGCTTTCATCACTTAGTTTCAGTTTAATTTATAATAAAAATCGGACCTTATTTGACAATTTATAACCCCCCACATAAAATATGAGACACGGTCGGGATCCACCTTTGTGGACCTCGAAGGGTGCTTAACACCTTCCCTTCGAGGTAACCTGAACCCTTACCCGATCTCTGGTTTGCAGACCTTAATTAGATTAGATATAGTCAGGCTAGATAGGTGTCCTAACGTGCCTTAAATTCGTTAGGTGGTGACTCTTCATTTTAAATAAAACTCAAAAGAGTTGTTAAGTCATTGCATCAATCCGTTTTGTAAAAAAATGGGGCGCGACACTAGGGAAACTAAGCAAATACCCCATAAGAGCAAAAAAATTGCAAACATATACCCTTTTACATTCATACCCGACTAAATAATTACACTATACACCCCCCAACTAATTTCGTTTAACTGATACTAAATCAGTATCATATATTGTATTGGTATCATTAAGACTGATAATTTCGGTTAATTGATACTAAATCGCTATATATATATATATATATATACTGTATTGGTATCATTAAGGTTTCTTGTTCAGAAATTATTCATTAGTCAATGATACTATAAGAGTATATATATACTCAAAGAAACCTTAATGATACCATAAAAATATACATATACTCTTATAGTATCATTGACTAATGAGTAATTTCTGAACAAGAAATCTTAATGATACCACAACAATATACATATACTCTTATAGTATCATTGACTAATGATAATTTCTAAACAAGAAACCTTAATGATACCACAACAATATACATATACTCTTATAGTATCATTGACTAATGAGTAATTTCTGAACAAGAAACCTTAATGATACCAATACAGTATATATATACTGTTTTAGTATCAGTTAAGCAAAATTATCAGTCTTAATGATACC
The DNA here is from genome assembly GCA_018342035.1 of Solanum appendiculatum. Lineage (NCBI taxonomy): Eukaryota > Viridiplantae > Streptophyta > Magnoliopsida > Solanales > Solanaceae > Solanum > Solanum appendiculatum. The sequence goes on along the minus strand of JAGDQO010001947.1, from coordinate 102,470 downwards.
AATACAGTATATGATACTGATTTAGTATCAGTTAAGCGAAAATTATCAACTTTAATGAATGAAGGATATGGGCTGTAATTGTTTTTGAGAGAGAATGGGTATTTCTTGAATTATTTTGGATTGGGGTATGAACATATAATTATTTTGAGTTTTATGATCCGTTTATGTAATTTCCCCTTATTTTCTAAATTATAACCGCACAAATATTTTTATTTTAAAATTTTGTATCTAATCAAATAGTATTAAATAAATTTAATAAGTGGAGAGTTAACATTAAGCAACACCCACATATGATAAGTTATTCTATATTCTTTGAAAGAGCATTTATTTTAAAATTTTGTATCTAATCAAATAATATTATATAAATTTAAAAAGTGGCACTCACATTTGTTTTTTCCAGCCAAGGGGCACTCACTCTTTTATATTCTTTGAAAGAAAATTTCAAAATCGATTAAATTTATAAGTCGATCAAAATTTATTAATTACATATTTGATAAATATTAAATATTTATAAATTAAAATCAATTCAAAATCATAAATTGATCATTTCAACATATAATCTTTCAGTTTATAGACACTTGATACTTTTATAAAAATTGTTCTATCGAAAGGAGTTCATTTTCAATCTCATGATATATAAATTTTTTTTAAAAAAATAAATACGTGATAGAGGAAAAAAAAAAAGCATATGTTGGGCGTTGAAAAACAAATATAAACATATACCTAATTTTTCAAATTTTCAACGTACTATAAGTGGTATTGCTTTGACCAGTACCACTTTTTGTTAATTCCATTTTTTTTTCAATTATTTAATTTTGTGTTCCCATTTGAGCTTTTGACTAAAAATGCGTACTGACTCTCAAACTCAACAATCAATCATCGCGCCTACCACATTCTTCCTAATTCTTTCTTACTCCTTTTTATTTTATTTTGTCTTTTTCACTTGACAAGGCATATTGGACCATAACTTATAATGGAAAAAAAGAAAAAAAAACCAGACCATAACTTTATAAAGAAACTTTTAATTGTTTCCAAATACATATTAAAAGATGTTTTCTAGTGAGACAAATTACCATACCCAAATTCCAATCATAAATACTAATCCACTTTATAATTTAAAATAGTTATATATTGTCTTACTAATTAATAATTTCGTACCAAATTTCAAGTCAGATACATTACTTCTTCAGATTTCAAGTCAATTATATGTATAAAAGATACTAGATATATACATCTTTGGTATCAGATACATTCTGAAATATAGAAACATATGGAGAGAGGTGAGCGAGAGGGAGGAGAGAGTCAAGTGAGAGAGACAATGTATCCCATGATATATGCAAATCACATTTGGATATAGTGTATATAAAACAAATTACATTTACTTTGACTCGTATGTATCCGAGATACACGTATATCAGTACGCCAAATACATGTATATGACAAAATAATTATGGTACGAAAAGTAATTTCAGAAACTAAAATGAAGGCAAGTAATTACACCCTAACCTATGTATTTATCCACATGTACACATTTATATAAATTTTACCCTTTAAAAAATTGTGTTACAATAGTTAAGCACAATGCAACTATATTTTAAAATGCAGAGCGTGATGCGAGATGTTTTAGGCATTACTATACAAGAGGAGGCGTAAGACCTAAAACACAGGACGCAAGTCTCATCGATTTACCGAGCATAAGTCTCATGCATAATCACACAAATATATGTTACTTATTTTAGAACACAAGATTTTTTAAAAATCCTTTCTTTCTTTCTTAAATTTCATATTCAGTTAATTTACATCATGTAAATCAAAACGAAGAAAATATAAGTTATTTAAGTATCCATTCATCAAAAATAGTAAAGAGAAGTATTGAAAATACCCTTATACTCAACACGAATTATTAATTTCATCTCCCAACTATTGACAGTCTTAAAAACATTCATTTACTTGGGCAAGTGAACTTAAATATACCCCAAATTTGCAATATGAGTGAAATACACTCTAAATTCTCGCTAAATTTATGGATGTTTTCAACACTTATCTCGATTTTTTATTAAGAGCCTCATGCTCCTACAAGAGTTTAAGATCACTTGCTATATCATATGATAGATCAAGGATGTATCTAAATTTAGTTAATCAAATAAAAAAATATTTTTAAGACGGTTAATAATTTAAAGACGAAAGTAATAATTTAAATACTAATACTGATACATGAAATGATAAGTAACAACCTTCCAAACAAAGTTGGATCCCAATATTTTTTACTCACTGGTTTTGCAAATTTAGTGACAAAAAAGGAGGCAATTTAACCAACATAACAAACAAAACAATTCCCTTACACGTGTCACTTAACGCCGTTTAAACGAAACCATCCTTCCCGTGAAATTCCTATGTTTAGTTTTGTAATCCCCAAACGGAAAACGCAACAAGCATTTGCAAATCGCCGTCTAAAACGACCTGACTCCTCTCCCTCTCTTCCCTCAACTCAGAAGAGGAATAATCAGAAACTTTACCTTCTCTCTCTCTCTCTATATATATATATATACACCCACCCATTCCCCCTCTCTTCACTAATCGCTTGATTTCTCTGCTACACCGTCGCCGGACGGCCAATTTCACGGTAAGGCTTGATCGCTTTATTTTCTATTTACAGAGATTTGATATGTTTATATATAGTTTGGAATTTGTTGTATGTACTTATTTGAGCTGCAGAATTTTGTTTCATGAATTGATATTTGTGAATAACTAGGTTTAGAGATAAGTAATGGAAGTTTTGAGGTTTCTGGGGAGATGATTGGTGATTATTTTTTATTTTATCATTTTATTTGTTTTTTTTTTTGGATCTCTATGACCTCCGTTGTGTTTGATACATTTTTTAGGTTTTTTTTTTTTGGCAACAGGGAGTCACTGTGCAATAGTGTTTTTCCTGCAAATTAGCTAGATGTGATTGAGTTTTTTTTTTATAATTGAATTGGTGAAAAGAATCTTAGGTTTAGTTCGGGGATCTGATTTAATGGATATTTAGCTTTATTGTGTAATAATTAACACGATCAGTGACATGTTTATAAGATTTGTTGAGTTTGGTTTTGCTGAACAGTAATGTTTGTGTTGACTATGCTTTGATTCTTCAGCGTGAAGTTCTTTCAGTTTGTGCTTTTGTGTAATTGTTAACATGAAGAATAACTGTTTTATTAGATTCAGCGAATTGGATTTCATTGAATAATAGTGTTTGTGTTGACTGTACTCTATGTAATTCATCACTAGGAAGGTTCTTTCTTTATGGGATTATTCAATTTCTAATGCCTTGTCGTTGAAGTATGTTAGACCTATAGAATTTTACTAAATTGGAAATCACAGTTCCATTTTGAGCTGAAAGTGATCTTTTAAAAATGGGAAATTTATTTTCTAGTGGAATGTTATATTGTTATTTTCAATGAATAGTTTTTTCTCTTCTAAGAGGCATCTCTTCCAGATTTTCAGCATTAACTGTTGCAACTTTCTGCATAAATCTTATTCTATTGGGTGGGAGAGTGTTGTATGGGTGACTTGGTGGCGCAAGCATGATGTATGGCGTTCTCTGTACAAAACTTGAATGGGTTTAACAATGCGAGCAACCTAGGCCCTCAAAGTGTCCAATTAATGTGGCATGTATGAAAGCATTATATCTCAAACCATTAACATGCTATATGTGTTCAATATGAAGGATAATTTGTGTTGCGTTCCTGTGTACCAAGAAGATTTTGCTGCGATAGTGAAAATGCATATTCGCTTTGCTTTTGATAGTTTTGTTTTTTTGACTTCATTCATTTTTGTTGTTTCAGAAAATTTAACTCTCAAATTTGAATCATGAAGTAACATGCTGGCATTGTCATTGCTCTGACTGATAGCTGCGTAAGTATTGTATGCTTTGTGTGTAAGCAAGCATGGGTTCCGCTTGCTGTGTTGCTGCCAGAGATAGAGCTGTTATAGATGGATCAAGCTGTGAAAATTTGCAGAGGAATGTCTGCCAATCTCCTACATGGAGCTTTCGGTGGGATAATCGGGGACGAGTGGCTGGGGAGGAGACGCCAGTGAATTGGTCTTCTGATGGAATTGGTGGCAATGACGGATTAGAATTTAAATCTGGAACAACTGTAGGAACAGTGTATGCATCTGAAGAGGGTAGTCCGTTAGATAGTTTCAGATCTCTTGCATGGCAGAAGTCACCAGTTTCTGATGGAAATAATCAAAACTTTTCACTTCCTTTATTGGGTAAATACTTGCACTGCTCTCCCTTTTGCTTTTGTATGAAGCGAAATGATAAATACCTAATTACTAGGTGATTATGCAAATTGATGAGAAAAAAAGATGTGAAGTTCTGATTGCAAATGATGAGTTTGAATTGCCTTTTCTTTTTCCCTTTTTGAACTTTCTGAATTATGAGAATTCCTAATTGGATGGCATAATGGTGGATGCTTTGTCATCCTGTGTGGGGAATGTGGAGGCAAAACTTTATCAAAGATCATGAGTTCTCTTCAGGAAGAATTAATCAGCTAATACTAGCAGACCAAATTCTGACGCGAGAATTGTTATTAGGTTGAAATCTGGAGAAGGGTTAGATGAAGGGGAAGTCTATATATATAGTTGATTTTAGGGTAAAAATAGGAGGTGGAGAGCACTGGAATGAAATATGTTGCATGTGTGTGCTTCTCGGATGTAAAATTGTTTAGCCATACAATGAGCTTTTTTTTAATTGTGAATTTTGTTTGGGTGTCAAGTACTATACAAGTGAGCTTTGTAGCTTCCGGGATGTCTAGACTGTAGAAGTTGTCATAGAGAAGATTGAGCTGCTGGCAATGGTGAATGATGGCTAGTCTGTTCTGATAAGAGGATATTATCAAATGATGAAGATAAATAGTGGAGAGGGTTGAAAATGTAGACTATTTGCATGTCTCCAATTGTGGGTAGCTGCAAGTAGTTTAAGCTGAAAATCTCATTTCTTATGCTTCTTGTGTGCTCTATGATCAACCTTTTAGATCATTGGAGCATATGAAATATTTTGTTTGAAAGGTTGTCGTTAAAATCAATAGTTACTTGTCACATGCTTTATCAAAGGATAAAGAATATTTTAAGTTGTCACTTGCTTAATTACAGGGTTGTTGATTGTTACTTTTGAGTTGTGGGGAACAGAAATATTAGGTTTTGTTGGAACGTCCTTTGCTACCCCTACAAATTTGAGGTCAAATATTTGTTTTCGAAGAAACTCGCAATCTTCATATATATGACTTGCACTTGTATTTTTATTAGAGTGAAGTGTAACATCAGTTAAATTTGGTGAGTATTTTTTTCATTTTCTTGCTTATGTAGACTGCTATTTTCCTCAACCTTTAGGAAATGCCAACCTTACCTCTTTACCCTGAGAAGCAAGATCACTAACAAGGGTCAATCTTTATTGATATCTAAGAAGCACTAAGGGGCCGTTTGGTTACTGGTTAGAGTTATGCAGGTGCTAGTTATGTAGGAATAAGTTATGCAGGTATTAGTTATGTAGGAATAAGTTATGCAGGTATTAGTTATGTAGGAATAAGTTATGCAGGTATTAGTTATGTAGGAATAAGTTATGCAGGTATTAGTTATGCGGGTATTAGTTATGTGGGAATAAGTTATGCAGGTATTAGTTATGCAAGTATTAGTTATGTAGGAATAATAATACATGAATTATTTCTTATTGAAAGTTTGATTTGTTATAAATTAATTATATACATGGCCCAATCAAAAATCAAGTAATTATAATTTGGTTTAGTATATAAAATTATAGGAAATGATATTGATTAAATATATTATTTTTTCTAATCTTGAATCACGTTAAATACACAAATAAAAAAATTAAAAGTGAATTAAAGAATCCGGTACCTTACAAAAACCAGAGAAATTATCGATAATGTGGAGAATTGAAAGAGTGTTATCAAAGAGAAAGGAGAAAACAATTGAAGCAGTGACTACTGCTTCCTAAAATTCTACTTTGTGAATTCTAGCAAGGATATTTTTTATTATTTAAAGATATAATTAAATATTTTAAACTATATATTATAGTTGCTTACTAATTTGTGTATATTATATCTATAATTCAACTACTGATAACTATCACTAATTCATATACTATTGGGTCCCTACGTAATTTGTCCCTAAACCACGCTACCCTTATGGAAAAAAAGAAAAGGAAGGGGTAAATATGTAATTTTATAGTTTTAATCCATGTATAACTAATACCCACATAACTTATTCCATCTTCTATCCTGCATAAAATTATACATAGATTTCCTCATAAGTTATGTAAGTATTAATTATGTGGATTCACTTAAACACAACCAAACATTGTATAAAACTAATGCAGGAATAATTTTTATACAACATTTGAAACCTACCAACCAAACATTGTATAAAATTAATACATGAATAACTTTTATTCTATTTACAAACCAAACATGGTATAAAACTAATACATGAATAACCAAAGTTATTCTTGTATTAGCTTTGGGCTTATCCCATAACCAAACGGCCCCTAAGTTAATGCATCAAAACATAGTCGCAATTCATGTTAAGTACTTGACTGTCTCAATAATGTCATTTACATTCTCTTGCAAGGCTACATATGCCTCCTTTTTTGCCATAAAATTTCTCTCTATCCAGTCTGTCCACCATACAGCCTGTGGAATAGTGTCCCAAATGTAACTTGCACTTTTATTGAGATCTCTTTTACTCCAACATTTTTAGAAACTCTACCTTCGAGTTATGCATTGACAAACTAATTCCCAGGATGTTTGGAAAAGGACTCCAGATTTGAGAGGTAACTGTGCAGTTTAAAAATAGATGATTTGAGTCCTCTGATTGCTCCTCACATAACGAGCATTTACTGCATAAATGGAACCCTCCTCTGGAGTTTGGATGGGTGGGGGCAAGCATCATCGGCTACAAACCAAATAAAGCAATTCGCCTTGGATAGAGCCTGTTGCTCCAAATTTTCTTCCATGGCTATGAACTTGTGTCAGGAGGAGTTACCCACTTATAGCTAGATTGGCTGAGAACAAGCCTATGGAATGTTCCAAGTACTCTGGGGAATCAGACTTGTTCAGAGCTGTAAGCGTGCTGTTCAGTTCAAAAGTCACAACAAAATACATGTATTCTCTATCTCCCAAACATAACAATGTCATGTAAAGAATGAGGTTCCAATTTAATGTCATCCAGCAGTAGCATATTGCTGAGACGTGTAGTGTATCTGGAAATTGATCCACGAGAGGGGAAGTCCCCAGCCAGTCTTCCCAATGTCTAGTCTGTTCATCGTCCCCCAAAAGTGATCTTGTGTTGGAAATGAATTCTCCCAGAAGGATCTAATAAATTTCCATCAAACTGTGCCATGCAGAGTGTTCTGAGTTTTTGTCATCTAGGGGTCTTAGTAAAGAATATTTCTCTTTCACAACTCTCCTCCATAGGGCATTGTTATCTTTATTAGATCTTCACAACCATTAATATATAGTGAGACTTTCTTTGTATGTTTTCAAATCTTTTACTCCTGGACCACTCTATCTATTATCTGCGGCGACTCCATTTACCAGACTAACCTTCTTCTGTTTGTTCCCTTGCCAAAGAATTTTTTTTGTCAGCTTGTTCAATCTCTCAATGACCAAAGTGGGGGATGACAGGAGAATAGTGTAAGTAGGGAATCGAGTATACTATTGATGCCAATAAATCAACTGCCACATTTCTGTTTTGAAAGTCTTTTTTCCACCTTCACTAGAATGCAGTCCCAAATAGAAATAGACCTGAATTTTCTCCCAAGGGTAATCCCAGATATTTAATGGAAGGCTGCCAATATTGCAATTTAAGACCTAGACCAGTCATTGAATGTTGGGAACAATGTCTACAGGAAACAGGAAGCTCTTTGAGAAATTATTATGACGGCCAGTAATCATTCTTCAAAAAAAAAAATAACTTGCTGCTCGTCAGCTTTACAAGAAATTGAAGTGTCATATGAATATAAAATGTGAGAGATGTTCAGACTATTTGATTCTCTGTGGTCTGCTGCACAACCTTTCATCCAACTGAGGTGAATAGCTTTTTAGAACAATTTACCAAGTCCTTCCATAACAAGAATAAAAGAGGAATGGAGACAGGAGATATATATATATATATATATATATATTAAAAGTGGGAAGCTCCAAAGTGCAAAGTTGGATTACCATTTTACCCCTAAACTAAATTATAATTTATAAAAAATCTAATTAATTAAATATTAAGTAGTAAAATTTCTATAATACATCTCATAATAAATTGAGTCTTTTCTACTACTCCTAACATCTCATTATAAATAAGTCTTTTCTATTATTCACAATTTCTTGAGTCATCCCCCTCCCTTTTCTTTTTGACTTTTTTTAATATTCATGTGTTTGTGTCAAAAGTAAGGTTCTATGACTTCTAATTGCATTTGAGTTGATCATGATGCGATTCAATACATGTATCAGTTTAGTTTTTATTTTTCATGCATTATAGTTAATTTTAGGAGATGAGTACTTTTGTTATAGTATGTATTATCTTGAAATTAAAGTACTCTATATGTCACTAAAATAACATCAAATTTGCAAGATTTTCTAACCTCAACTTATGAGTTGTTACTTTTTTTGTGTTTTGATTTTTATTTTATAGCACAGCGAAAGTCTAATAGTATATGTATCATTTAAAATTTATCATTTGTAATACAAAATTTGTATTAAGTATTTTATTATAAACGTTGAATGCACGTTCCCAGAGACTAGTTCCTCTATAAGTAGGAAAGGAGCCATGAGCCATTGATAAGAACAGTTCTTCTTGTTGATCTCATCTGGAAGCATTCTTGAATGTTGTTTTTTATAGATGGAAGTAGTTGGAATGGGACATGATAACTTCAATTTTAATTTTTTTTGTTGAAATATTATGCCTTTAATTCTTCCAAAGGCATTATTCTATGATTTTTGTGATTGACGCTATATATATTTTGATTCTTCTGCCCCTCTTGATGTGATGAAATTTTTACAGCATATCATATGGTAGAAGTCTTCTATTGACGCATCATATCTTTATGGAGGCCATTTACCCCAAAGATTGTTCTTTTATATACCCTATTATATGTTTTTGTTTTGCACCTTGATGATACTGTTTGTTAAGAGATTTTTTTTGTGCGATTTTGATGTGTAAATTGATATTGATGCCATAGCCATTATTCTACTTGTGACTATCTTTTAGATGTAAGCATAACAAAACATCATCTTTTTTTCCTCTTGCCCTTAGATTCTATATACTAATGAAAATATAAGTAGCCCTTTATGGATGGAAATCATATGTTTGTTTGGAAAATGACAATATTACTTTTTGCCTTTGCAGATCCCTTGGCTGAGAGGAATTCCACTGAGGTAACAACAGAGCGGTTTTACTTATTTCTGAAGACAATTTCATGGCATGTTTACGAGTTTTTGACATGCCTGCTTTCTTTTGTTTCTGATAATTAGGTTAAAGAATTAGCTGGTTCATCAGCACTTTCATTCCCCTCTCCTGTAAAGCTATCTCCATCTGCTCCCTCTGTTTCATCTTTATCTGCATCTCCTTTATCATCGCGTGGCCAGCTGCATCCTTCTAGCTTTACTCCTTGTTTGCCTCACCATTCTTCAGCGCAGCAGCTGGGACAGCAAGTTTCTGATAGCCGTGTACCAGGGCTGAAGTCACCTACATATTCAATTTCCGAAGAATCATCTTCCTTTGTTCTCCTTGGTTGGAATAATGATTCAACTAGGGGCTCTCATGGTGGATCATCAGATGGTTGGTCAGTTCCTGCCTTTGCTGACCTGGCAAATCCTCGTAGAGACAGGTGGTCATTTGATAGTGAATCCTTTGGTTTCCATCGTGACAGGGCTACTAGCCGAGGTTCTGGGTCATCTTCGTTCGATCTCCAAATCTGTGGCATATGTGCAAAGCTATTGAATGAACTTGCTGTTGCTGTTCTAGTTTGCGGCCATGTTTTCCATGCTGAGTGCTTGGAGAATATGACATCTGAAATCAATAGGTATGACCCAGCTTGCCCTGTCTGTACTTTTGGGGAGAAGCAGGCCTTGAAGATATATGAAAAGGCAAAAGCTAAGATAGAATTGAAAGCTAGAAAGAGATTTCGAAACAGGATTGTTGACAGTGATATTAGTGGCAATCTTGCTCGGTTCGAGCATCAGAAAAGTAGTGCTCATGAAGGAGCTTGTCCCAGGATGAGCTCCAGTTCCAGTATGAAGAGCCCTTCAAAGAGGCCCTTCCTACGGCATTATTTCTCCTTCGGTTCAAAGGGATCAAGGTCCTACTCCGAGAGTCCTTCAACTCGGAGAAGGGGGTTTTCCTGGACAAGATCTAACAAGAAGTAGGTTTCTTTATGGACATAAAAGGTAAGGAAATTCCTTTAGACATTTTACCCAGTAATATTGTAAAGCACCTTTCTCGTTTACATCCTCGATTTGCAGTGGATTTCTGATAGATTTTAATCCAAATCCCATACTCTGTCTGACAAATGGTTTACATTGCATTCACTTCTGCAGATACCATGGGTATGGTCTCTCAGCGCCTTTTTGGGTAGTCAAGGACCGCGAAAGCAGTCATGATCTTGATGGTGGAATTGCATTCGCGGGCAGGTTATACACTGTGAAAAATGGGAAGAATACAAGGTGGATGATTAATTTGTTAAATAGGAAAGAAGATGCAAATTGAAAATAGAAGTTCTTTCAGTTTATGTTCTATTGGGTTTCATACATGTCAAGGCCATGAAAAATTGTCCTGAAGATTTTATATGCTTATAATTGCTCATCTCTATTGTCTATACAGTAGCAGATATTTGGTGTTTTACTCCTGCCTAAAGAGTAGCATCAGCCTTTGTATAACTTTGTATTCTTTTTGTATTTATTTGAGTCAGTTAGAGCGCTTAATACTCCATTTATCAGCCTGGTTAACGGAGCAACCCAATCATGTCCAGCTTGAAATGGACTAATTTTCGGCAGACTGAACTTTTATGGGGTCGTTTGGTAGCTGAGTAGAATTATGCGGGAATTAGTTACTTCATCTTCTACTCCGGCATCGGATAATATGCCATTTTTTTCATAACCTATACATGTATTAGCTATATGAATTTCTAAATTGCAAATCTAACGTAATATTAATTTTAAACATTAAATCACTTATTTATTAATTAACTACCAAATGTTGTATAATTTATATAAAACCTAATACATGAATAAGTTTTCTCACTAGCTACCAATCGATCTTAATGTGTCTAGAACTGCAAGTCTTTTTTTTTTTTTTTGGGGGGGGGGGGGGGGGGGGGTGGGGTTTGCTTATATATCCAAATATTTTGCAACTTTGTGAATGTGTGTGTAATATGTATATTAGGCAGGCTGATGGAACATTAGCTTTTAGGGGTTGAATTCAATTCAGTATTTTTGGCAATAGGCATGGGGATAAACATTGAAAAGCCACTAAAATTTCAGTATCTATTTACTTTTGAACCCATAGTTTCAAAAAATATAATAAGTTTTAGTTTTAAAGATCTTAAAGTGGGAATCCAAAAAAAAGAGATCAGATTAACATGCGACATTATTAACGGTGCTATACTTCTAAGTAGTTTCTTTTCTCTAGCATCATTTTTTTAAAGGAAGTTCATGATTAGGAGAAATTTAGGAGATGTAAATAATTTTCATCATTTTTTTATTTATACAAAATAAGACCTATAATTACAAAATGTAGCAAGATATTTCTGTTCTTAATTCATAACAATAGATCTATTTTTACCTGTTATTTTCTTTGCTTCAACCTTCCGTTGTCATATTATTTGTTGTTACTATTCTTTTCTCCATTATTTTCAACAAGACTTTACTTTCTATTGCTTCTCCTTTTCTTATCTAATATGATAGACTTTACTTTAGCCAAAAGTCTATCGAAAACAATTTCTCTACCTTCAAAAAGTAGAGAATAAGGCTATGTACACATCACCATCCCCAAATCCCACTCGCAGAATTACAATGAATATGTTGTAGTAAATTTCTCATAGAAAAATTTGATATATGAAAATCAAGCTGGAACTCTTTGTTATATCAAATATCTAACATGATTTCAGAATTCAATCGCACGAACTGCAAATTGAGCAAATTATATCATATATTCTGTCCAATCTTTCACCTTACCATCCATAACAAAGTATAAAGAAAAAAGTGGAAAAAACCATCTGCGCTGAACAAAACAGTTGACCACGTGCCGAATGCTCTCTTAAAAACATGATTTTTACATAATTCCTGAAGATGAGCAATACAAGTATATGGAACTATAATTGTAAAGCAAGTTACCAGACTAAGATTGTGGCACATTCCGAATAGCTCCTCGGGGTTGGTTATATCACACAATGGCATAAATCCCTCACTCCTTGCCAAAATCAGCAGTATAGTGTGCACTTGATTCAAGTTTCTTTGCTTCATTCAGTTTCCTTACAGCCTGTAATAAAATATTCGAACTTTGACTCAGAATCTGCATTACCCTTCAACTAACCGATAGCTTGTAAAAGAAGAACCAGACATACCTTCATGAAATCCTCATGGATGACATAATCACGCTCTGCACGTATTGCTGACATACCAGCTTCAGTGCACACATTTCGAAGATCAGCCCCATTAAAACCCTGAGGAGAAACACGTTGTCAGAACTCCGCTTAGATAACACAAGCAAACTAATTTTCATAGCATCACTAGCACACCTCAGCAAGCTTAACAACAGCCTCATAATCAATGTCACCATGTTTGGCAATTCCAGCAGCATGAATCTTGAGGATCTCAGTTCTTGATTGTTCATTAGGCAAGGGTATTTCTATCTTTCTATCTAACCGACCAGGGCGAAGAAGAGCTGGGTCCAAAACATCTGGCCTGTTTGTTGCCATAATCATTTTTACCTGGCAAGCAGAAGAAAGATTAACTACTTAGCATCGACATATTTTTTACTAAAAAAATAAAAGCAGAAAGCCAGAGGAGCAAATAACCCATATTCTCTCCTGATTTAAGCAATCCTCTCTTTCTTTATACTATATGTATATATATGATAGACAATCAAGTTTTGAGGAATTATCCTTATTATAGAATCCAAGAAACAAGAACTGCAAGTAAGGGACAAGTATGCACACCATAGATCATAAATCTATAGAAATTCCCATTATATAGCATCTTAAAGATATATAATTAAGATCAACTTAAGACCTTTCCAATATGGTCAAATCCATCCAACTGATTAAGCAACTCCATGAGCGTTCTCTGAATTTCACGGTCTGCACTTGTTCCCTCGCTAAATCGACGCCCACCAATTGCATCAATCTCATCCATGAAAATGATGCAAGGCTTTACACAAAGACAAAAACTATCAATACATTTTAAGGCAGTACCAGCAGTGGTTCACTGGATTAGTATACCCAGGATGTTTTTGAAGTCCTTACTTGGTGATCACGAGCATAGTTAAACATTTCCCGGATTAATCTCGCACTCTCACCTATGTATTTATCAATAATGGCACTTGATACTACCTGCATTTTTCACCAACTATAAATAAATACTGACATTATGAAATACTTTGAAAAGGGAGGAAATAACCAAAACCTCTACTATTCACCTTTAAGAAATTGGCATCAATGTTGCTAGCAATTGCCCTGGCTAACAAGGTCTTGCCAGTCCCAGGAGGCCCATAGAGAAGAACACCCTGAGACGAACAAACTTGGTAGCATCAGAAGATACTAAAAGTATCAGCAATTTCAACTATGCAAGCACCACGAAAAATGCACAGACTCAAGAAAATGGTCAAATTATATTAAACAAGTCACCTTTGGAGGCTTAATTCCAACACGGAGGAAAAGTTCAGGGTTCATCAGAGGTAGTTCTATTGATTCTCTCAGCTCTCTGATCTGATCTGACAGTCCACCCACAGCAGAGTAACTTATATTGCCTGGATCTTCATGAAGCATATTATACACCAGAGGATCAACCTGTCATAAGAAACTTAAGATAAGGAACTCAGGGAGGGACAAATATGATAATTCTCTACAATTTCCCAATACTAGCACAGAAATAACCACTAACTTCACGTGGGAGTGCCCTCATGATTGTAAGAGTCGTCATATCGAGAACCACTCTAGTGCCAGAAGTTAGATTTTCCTTATCCACTTTACTGCGACAGCCAACCACATACCTTGGACCACTACTGGCTTTAACTATCACTGAAAAATACATGTTTTAAGTTAATCCAAAAAATTACTTCAACTTGTTAATAGCAACGTAAAACCGGGGTCAACAGAATAATTCCTAATAGAATGCAATACGAAGATGGATAACTAGTAAATATGGTAATGCACGGTTCATAGCTAAGAGAATAAAAATGAAAAAGGATAAACAGTATGTACAGAAAATGTACGCATGACTAAACCTATGAACAGCACCACTTGTCACTAGCTAACTGCCATCTTTGCAGCACAAAACCAGAATGTTATATTTAGAAGTAGACTTCTTCTCTAGGTAAAAGAATAAAGGTTCGTATTCAGGGTCTCACTTTGTCATTATATATGTTTTAAATTTTTTATTTTTGGGAGGTGGGGAATTATACACCTTAAAATCCATAGATCTCAAATAAAATGACGACAAACAACAGAAATACGAGAAAAGAATGTATTACAGCGGTCGTTATCTAGAGGCCGGAGCACTTCGCCTATGATCTGCCCAACGCTCTGAAGCGACTTCAAATCATCTTCTGTTTTACCATATTCCTTTTTGGCCGCACGCAAATTTTCTCTCACTGTGTACAATTTTACAACCAGCATCAGTTATACAACAATTGAACACAGAAAGACAATAGATATATAATGAAGGTTACTAGCACTTGGACAGAAAATTGTTTGGCATCCTATATAAAAAGAAACAAAATAAATAGATAAAATCAGTGACCATAAAGGAAATATTAACGGTGCCAGCATAATTAGCCGTCACAAAGCAGACTCATTGCTTTGAGTTTTCATTTCTCAATTCGTGATGTAAGATGTGCAGAGTTTGTCAATGCTAAACAGCTAAGGATTTAGGTTATTGATGATATACCGATTGAAGCGCATACAATAAGCTCTCATTTTTTATTGATATGGAAGTTGTACAAAGCAGAGTTACAGACAAAACCATAATCACTGGCCTATCAGAAATTTTACTGTGGACAATTATAAAGAATACTTAATAAGTCAATCGAGAATCATAACAAAGAAAGCACATTATTTGAGTAAATAAATCTAAGCAAAGAAGGTTATGATCCCCCTTAAAATACTTGAATAGATCTTTACACTAAAATGGTGATGTCTGATGACTTCTTATGATGAAGTCATCACAACTCTACCTCAATAGTGCAGGACCCTTTGCGAATAAGGAGTAAAGATGAGCATAAATGAGAAAATAACTAGGAAAAGAAGAAAACCCATAAAACGTAACCCCAAACAGAGATATTGGAGTAAACTGCCCAAAAGGAATCTACCCGGGGGGGATGTATACCGTGTATGTTTGAAATACCGATGAGAATACTCCCAGTACCCATGAATTAAATAATAAGTAGAACACACAAAATAAGGTTAAGGTACTCTACTCACCTTCCCCATCCAAAATTCTTGTTCCAATCCTAAACAAAGTTAAAAACCTTATAGAATTTAGCCAACTTGTCATAGATATTTGGAAAAGGCTTAAAGCTCATAGATACTTTCGGAAAAGAGCTTCTATTTTTTCCTCTTTTTTCAAGAAAAATTGTGACATAGTGTATAGCTTTCCAAGACTTAATAATCATTCATGTTTTTTATCAAGGACTTAATAATCATTCATGTTTGATGTTCTACAGTATTAATAATCAAATACATAATTAAAAAACAGAAGAAATTACTCATAATTTATACAGCATTTTGTGTATACTGTGTCTCTTGATCTTTCAATACTTCTTTATGTTTATAGTTGCTTTCGCAATTAAAACTAGTTCCTCAAGTGTTGAAAACTTTTACTCAGGAAAATATTTTCTCTTAACTTGCCATTTGCTTGTAGAAATACTGTGCCTCAAACTTTTTACTAGTGAAAACATCCGCTTTGATCTTTCCTGGCATGGTTACAAACGTACATGTTTCTCCCAAACCATAAAACTGATTTTCTCATTCAACCAAAACGTTTTTCATTCTTCGCTCAGCTTCTCCTTTCTTCAAATAGGTAAAGAAAGCAATGCTATTACCATTTGTAAATCTTACTGCCTATGGGAGGCGTCATTTGCAGTAGCCCTTTTAAAATGATAGGTTTCAATAATGTTGTAGTATATCTAAATTAACTACGATTACCTTTTGAAACCTGTACTTGAACTAGTTAAGAAGCACTAGCACTGATACCCTATGATGTAGAGCTGCATTCCAGCAAATGAGTTTAAATCAAGCACAGTGGAAAACCCAAAAAAACACATTGGGTAACCTTATCAACTCTTTCCACATACAAAGGTTACATAGACTTATGATGTTGCTTCATAGGTCGAGATAAATTTGAGGTCCAATGGTGAGAAGTTTTTGGTAAGGAAAACTATGTTGCAATGTTTCTGATTTCTAAGATTCTTTCATAAAGATAAAACACAGCTATGAATTACAGGAAGGAATAACTTAAGATTTGTAGTTTTGAGAAGTTGTGATGTCCTTTTACAGACCAAGTCAAGAACTCGGTACAAATCTGATAAGACAGGAAAACTTGTAGTCATTCTTCTGAATTGTAAGATGCTTTAATAAACATAAAATACACTGCGTGTTGATTGTTATCGGTTAAAAATTAAACTTTAAATTGGTTTGCAAGTTGTAGGACAAAAATAAAGCTTTCCATCATTAGCTCATTATTACATGAGAAAGTTACAGAAATTGAAAATCCTTCGAGTTGAACATGAATTCACTAATGAGCTTGGAAAGTTATTGTTGTAAGCTAGTAGATGCTTGTTGACCAAACAACCACATAAATGACACTTCAATTTATTTATTTTTGATGACCGTGGGGTCCGGGCCAGCTTTCGCACACCTCAGCTGATTCCATGGGATACCTGCCACCTCCCACCAGAAACATGTATAAGAACAGACGGGAAGAAATCACCTAATGTTTTTGTCTCTGCCCTCCACCAGAAACATGTATAAGAAGTAAGAACAGACGGGAAGAAATCACCTAATGTTTTTGTCTCTGCTGGGAATTGAACCTGAGACCTCATGGTGCTCAATCCAAGTCATTAACCACTAGGCTACACCCTTGGGTGCATAAATGACACTTCAAATTGGCTTGTCTATGATCAAGAATAGAGCTTAGTACTCACTATCTTTAGTTCATTGCCAAAAACAACAAAATCAAGTGAATCAGTGATGTTAAATGTTAAAATATGTGTACATTCACGACATGTAGCACATTAATGGAAGAAAACAACTTACCTTGTATGATATAGAAACTAATTACTTACATTACTACAATTCGTCGAGATTCCAATATAATGAATCTTTGTGATGTATAGTCAACAACTAATCCAACAAGAATTATTCTTGTTTTCTCTTTTCACATGGTATCAGAGCCTCTAACATTTTGTTAAAACCTAGGTAGAAAGAAATTAGTCATTTGCAAACCAGAAGAAAGTGAAAGCATTTGTTGAATGACAAACATCCAACGACAAAAACAACAAAGGACCCTAGAGTTCTTCACAACATGCAGTTGCTCTCATTGTGCATTGCTCTAAACCAAACTATGATCTTTCATTTCTTCTTTCTTACCTTGAAGGTGTGTTTGTTGGAAAATATTTTTCAATTCCTCCATGTTTAGTAGAACATAAATTTTGGAAAACATATGCTTTAGGAAAATAGGTTCCTTAAAATTAATAATAAAGAGGACTTCCCCCGGTAGAAGTAGAAAAACAAGCTCCATAAGAAGAATTCTACAGTGATTGTATCCTCCCCACCCTCCAACACACCCCTACTCCCCCCCCCATAGCCTCATCCCCATCCCCACCACCCCACCCCATCTCTATAGTATTTATCTAGATTATATACACATGTTTTTTTTTGAAACTATAAACATGTTTTAAAGGATAACATTTTTGCTTACACACCAAACACAAGAAAGTAAGTAAGAAAATCACTTATTTTCTAGGAAAGCATTTTCCTTCATGCCAAACACATCATAATCATTGTTTTATCCCTACAAAAAGCAATAATAGCATAAGTGCATGGACATTCATAGCATTGCGAGAAACACCACACAGAAACCACTAAAACAAGTCTGAGGGTGGTTCCAATATAACTAAGTTCTGTGGGAATTAGTAATTTTAGACATCATGAATTAAGCAGACACGGCATAGTAAAAAATGGCTGCATAACATTCCTATAATCAGGGCCTTACCTGCTTACCCTCAAGAAACCAAAAATTAGTAAGGCCAAAAAGTTTGTGTATCTAAGCAAGGGATTATTAACTCAAACGCCTCTTAGATTTTATATGAATTAACAAATAACTTAATTTCCCCTCTATCTTTTTCTTCTTCATTTCTCTTCCACATTTCTGATAACAGGAGCTTCTCTTGTTACAATTATCAACTAAAAAACGCCTCTTTATGTGAATGTAGAGAAGATATTAGAACTCCTTTATTATCCTGTTATAGTTTAGAGGATCGATCCAATATTTCAGTAGCTGGCAATCTAAAAGATAAGTTATGTACACCGCAGTTTCAGAGGCTTCAATCCCAGACTTTTTCTATAAAAAGTACATATATGTAGTATATACATACATGCATAAACACATATATATAATGTGTGCACACATTCACTGCCTATAAATCCTCGATTAGCTTCTGTTGTTACAATTATCAACTTAAAACGCCTCTTATGAGTATATTGAGATAATGTTAGCACTCCTTTTATCCTGTCATAGTTTAGAGGATCAATCCAATATTTCAGTAGCTGGCAAGCTAAAGATAAGTTATGTACACCGCAGTTTAACACATGCTAAACGTACATATGTGTAGTATATAGATACACGTATAAACACACACACACACACACACACACACACACACACACATATATATATATATATATATATAATGTGTGCACGCATTCGCTGCCTATAAATCATCGATTAGCTTCTGTTCATCAGGTAACCAAAATGAACTTCAGAATTCAGGAAGACTAGGGTTTTGAGATTTTAGAGAATTTTACCTGCCCCTACACGAGCATCTAGCTCCTTCTGCTGGAGTAGCCTTTTCCGGAAGTCAGCATATGCCGTACGGCGGCGGAGGACATCTTCCGACTCGCTCGTCATCGGAATTTTCTCAATCACCTTGCTAAATTCAAACGACTTGAAGACAACGAAAGAGGAATAGTGCGATCTTCTACTCTTCTCTTTCAGCAAAATGTAAAAGTGGAGGTAACAACTGAGTGGACTCACGCTAAATTGTGACTTTATTCAAAGCCCAATTGTTTTTGTATTTGGATCTTGGGTCATTCGCACAAAACCCCCGGTTGTCTAATTTTCGGGAAAAATAGGAGAAGCTTACCTTATTACACGGACATTTATACCATATATATTAATTATATTTATATTTTTAAATAATTATATATTTTATTACTAATTAAAAATTTTCTATCATATATTAAGAAAAATACACATAGATACATGTATTTTGGCTACCAAATACACTAAAGTAGGGAAAGGGGCAAGTAAGATGGAGAGGGAAGTGAGTAAGTAAGATGGGGAGGGAAGTGAGCAAGATAGTCATGTATCTCAGATTCATGTGATCACACTAGATATATGTATCTGTATACATCTGATGTGATTTGCATGTATCTGGGATACCGGATACATAGGAGAGTTGCAAACGAGATGGGAGAAAGGTGAACGAGATTTGTTACGTATTTCAGATACATGCGAATCCACTTGGATACAGTGTATCTAGAACAAATTACACCTAGTTTTGACTCCATTATCCCGAGATACATGTACCTGGATGTATCTAGACGCACCAAAATATGATAACATTCGTAATACTGCAAATAAAAATATATCTAAATAATTAGCTCCTAAACTAGTGATATTTCTATAAATTTTTCGAAAAAATACGCAAACTGTCAATTTAAACCAAATTAATTAATATTGGGATTTTTTTTTTTGTTCCTTACTAATTTTATCAATATCCATTGACACAAAATATTTAAAGAAAGTTAGGCAAAATGTTCATTGGGTTAAAATTCTTTATTCAACATAACCTCTTTATCATTTATTACAAAAATTAGTCATTCGACCATATTTCTTGCTTGTAATGTACCTCTTCCTTCCTCCTCCTTCTTCCTTCTACTTCACTCTTCTTCTTCCATACTCGGCCATTAATGGCTGCTTCTTCTTCTTTCTTTCTTTCTTTCTTTCTTTCTTTCTTTCTTTCTTTCTTTCTTTCTTTCTTCGTTACTTTTCTTCTTCATTCCTTTTATTCGTTCATGTCAGCCATTAAAGCTTCTTAAAAATTGATTTTAAAATTTAATGTGCAGCAAACGTAAATTGTTTCGAAGGAATAATATATCAAAAGACTCGAAGTATTGAGAGGATCTCATATCTAATTTTTGAGACTATTTAGGAAAGATTTGAAGTGGTTCGGATTAAAAAAAAGGATAAATTAGCTAACTAGTCAAAATCCCTAATATAATTATTAAATACATCTACATTTTAAAATAATTATTAAAAATGTCAAAATATCAATATTTTAGCAAATAAGGTGTATCCTAATATAATTCATCTATCTTCCTTTTATTTCTCAAATTGGGCCCACTTCTTGACTCCATTACGGGTAAAAGAAAAATAAAGAATAACTCACAAAAATGACTATATTTATAGGGTTATTAAAGTTTAATAGCTATAAGTATGTTATTTACAAAAAATGACTACAATTTATCTCTTTTTCTAGATGTATTTTTATATATATATATTTTATTTTTCTATTTATACATTGATACAGTTTTAATTATAATGAACTAAATAATGAAAGTGTATTAATTAGCATATGAATACTTTGAATTCAAATTGGTATCTATATTTATAATACTTTCAAGGATACAAGTATTTATAAAAACTTAATGTATTAATATATCAAACAAGGTAAAATATAACAATTTAGCATTTGAACACGATAATTTGAAAAATGAATACACTGTTGTTAAATAAAAAATGAATACACTAATATAGTATACATATGAATACATTGTTGTTAAACAAAAGATGGATACATTGGACAACCCAGAAAAATGAAAAATAATAGAATGTGCAGGCATCAAAGTATGTAAGTATTTGGTTGTATAGAAAATTGAAAAAGCCAACAAACGTCAATCTCTTTTTCGTCAAATTTTTCCTGTAATACTTGAGGCTTGATGTAAACTCAGGTATTTATTTATAAAAATATAGTATTAATGTATCCAATTATATTTGTATTGCCTAATCAACCTTTCAAATTGGATAGATTACTTATGTATCCATATATACTTGTATTCACAAATCACCATTTCAATTTGTGTTAATATTACAATACAAGTATCTATGTATATAAGTATTCTACTATATACAAAATTGACAATTGCACAAATCTCAATCTCTTTTTGCGCATGTTCTTCTTGTACTACCTTTTATTTACCAACTATAGCCATTGTAGTGGAGAAACAAATAATTCTTCAATCGAAACCCTATAAAAATATATAAAAATATAGATGTATACAAATATAATCTTTATAAAACGAGGAAAAAATCAATTAGAAGATACATGATGAATTCAAATCACAAAAATTGCTCCTAGAGTCATGCAAAAGGATCTTAAATTGGAAGGAATTTGGGGGAAGAATATAGAAAATATGTAATAGAGGAATATTGATGAAAGAGAAAGTATTAATGAGATTAATTATATTAATGAGATTAATTATGTGTGTAATAATAACTTTCCTATTTAATATTTAATAACTTTCCTGATTAATTGTATATAATTAACTTTGCTATTTATTGTGTAGTTATATCCATATAATATTAATAAAAAAAAAACTATAGCTATTTATTTTAAATGTCTATTGATGTTTGCCATATTATGTAGTTTTTCCAAAAATAAAAGACCCCACTAACCACTTTTCTCTCTCTAAATTTTTTACCCAAATTTTATCCTTTCTCTTTTTCTCTGTCACGAATTCTTCCATTATTTCATATCTTCAAGTAACTTAAACCTTGCCTTTTTAAAATCAAATTCCTCCATTTTTCTAAGAAATCTTATAAATCATTCAAAAGATTTTCAACCTTTGTCGAAGTGAATTCGATTGATTTGCGATTGTTTCTATTAGAGAAGAAAATTTTGAAATAATTGATTGGGATTTCGAAGTGAATTCGACTGATTTCGTTGAATTTTGAGATTGTCGATGAAATACAAAAATAATAAGGTATTCATTAACTACCGATTCTTTAATTTGTTTGGAAGTGATTCGAAAATGGCTATTGAAAAAGTGATTCGAAAATGGATCTGGATCGTATTTTGTATGTTGGATCTTCACCTGAAGATCTTCATAAGTTACTATTTGAATATTGGATTTAAAGGTAGACGATCACTGAGTATTCAATTTGAGAGTTTCGGGTCAATATCTCATCCAAGACACTTTGTTAGGTGACATCATCAATTCTAGTTATCTCTTCAATGAACTGAAGTATTTTTGCATCTTAAGGACCCAAAGGAGAATATGCTCTCGGCCACAAATTATTGGATGCAATACTTTTTTGCTATGTGAAGCACAGAATTAGTATCGAACAAGTTCCTCTTTTAGTATGGCCAGAAGCCTATTATATTTTTGTTCAACTTTTGCCAACTTTAGCTGTGTTGAATTTTATATATCATATAGTATTTTTTTTTCGTTTTTATTTGTTCAATTTTTCAAAGTAAAAAATTCATTTTTTAATTTGTAATCTGTTTGGGATACAAACAGTGAATAATTGAATTGTTTTGATTTTTTTGTATGTTGGATGCTTGGAATACAAAATAATTTAGAATCCTATTTAGTAGATGCTCTATAAATTAGACATTGAATATAATATATTTTTGAAATACATAACAGATAAGAAATACATTTTTTGTCATGAAATACAATTTTTTTTGAAATACAAATTTTGATTGTTACTATGATTGTAAATTTGTATGTTTTGATGACTGGAATACAAATTTTGTTGGAATTTTAAGAAAGAATATACGTTTTTGAAAAATATACAAACCAATGTTGTATCCTTTCTGAATGAACACGAGTTTACATAAATATATGGATACAAATATGTTTCGTAAGTAACTACAAATCCATTTGGTATACCTATAGGAATGAATACAAACTAATACAAATGTCATTATACAAACCCAAACATGAAAACCATAATGAATGCAAATGCACATATCATACATATTGAAATGAATACAATCAATTACTTTTGAAATTTTAACGGATGAGAATTTTAAGTGATATGTTCCTTTTTAAAAAATATTCTCTCCCATGATTTTCTCCTTTCTGTTATCAAATAATTATATTCTTTCAAATCAAACAAATAAAAAATACATAAATCAGAAGAATAACAAACTAAAATATTGATATTTTTAATAAATATTGAAAATGTTGATAAGAGGTCCCATTAAATGTAAAATATTGACATTTTGAAAAATTTCCCTAAAAAAAAATCTGCAATATATACTTTATTATATCAACAATGTATATAGATGTATATACATCTCTAATATATAGTTATACATAAATTATACACTATTTATACAATATCGATACATTATATATACATATTGATATATTACATATATGTATGGCTATTTTGTTTAAAAGAATTTTTGTTGCTGATACATATTGGTAAACAAGCCAAATTACAAATATTTATCCAATAGGAAGGTGTAGGAGTGCCAAAACTATTTTGAAAATCGACTGAGCCGAACTTAATCAAATCGATTTTTAGATTTTGTCTGAAGAAACCGTAGATTTTTATATAAACATATGACTTTACTGAATAATCAGATAGATTTTTATTTTATAAAAACATATAAAAAAATCAAAATGAACTAAATAAACATATCTATTAAATTTTAAAATACAAAATCATTAAAAAAATTACCTTGCCTTGAGCCTTGGGCTAGGAGACGATTATAAATAGGAAAAACCATCTAATTAGATAAACATTTCTATCATATTTACTAATTCTCCCTATGGTTTGAAATTATTACATATTGTCTCACCAATTAATAATTTCGTATCAAATTTTAAATCAGATACACCTAGATACATGTATTTTTGCTACCAGATACACTAAAATAGGGAGAGAATCGAACGAGATAAAAGGGAGGCAGGCGAGATAGGCTATGTATCTCAAATACATGCGAATCACATTAGGTACATGTAGCTATGTATTTGGAATACCAAATACAGGAAGAGAGGTGAGCGAGCGAGAGAGGAGTGTAGCGAGCGAGAGAGGAGTGTAGCGAGCGAGAGAGGAATGTAGCGAGCGAGAGAGGAGTGTAGCGAGCGAGATAGGAGAGAGGCGAGCAAGAGAGTCAAATACATGTGAATCCACTTGGATATAGTGAATCTAGAACAAATTAGACCTAATTTTGACTCCATGTATTTGGACATGTCAAATACATGTATCCGAAGTCCAAAATCTGGTAAGATTCGTAATATTGCAAACTAAATATTAGGATAATAATTAGATAACAATTATTTGAGGAAAATAGCAAATGACAATTTTATCTGTTGTGAAATCTTTTAATGAAGGACAAAAAATTCAATCAACATATTTAATTAAAGACCTTCATGTTTGTTTATTTCTTTCTTATTATTATTCGGGAAAATGCACAAGTACCCCCCTAGACTATGACCGAAATCTCAGAGACACACCTAAACTTAACTAGGGTCCTATTACCCCCCTAAACTCATTTTTTCCTATTTTTGTGCACTTTTTGTGCTGACGTGAAACCTTCAACCACACCAAGTTAGTTGTGTTTGTACACACACACCTGCCACATGTGTAAATTTTTAAAAAAAAAAATTTTTTAAAAATATTCTTATTTTCTTTATCGTGTATTTAAGTTAAGTTAATACACATATTTTTTTTACCTTCATTAATTGATTTTTCTCTTTTATTATTCTATTGATTTTATTTACTCCTTTTATTTTCTTTCCTTTTAATTTGATTTCAAATTTAATTTCAAATGTTTTGTATTTAAAATAAGTTAATTTTGCACGGATATCAATATAAGTGAAGAAAATCAAATAAAACATAAAAAAATTAAAACGTTAATTATTTTTTAGCATTTAAAAACATAAAAAACGTTAAAACTTTTTAATTATTTTTTTAAAAAATACACATAATTTTTTAAAAATAATTAAAAGTGAAAAGATAAGAAATTAATAAAAGAAAAAAAAAAGAAGTTTAAAGTGAGAAAGAAAAATAAATATTTTACAAAGAAAGAAATGAAAATAATTAAATATATATAAGTTTAAATATCAATAATTATGTGTATTAACTAATTATAAAGTTACCAATTGAAAAAGGACATGTGTCCAATTTGTTCATCCATCACATGCTTTCAAGAGAGTGTGCACACTCTCTGTGCCACGTCAACATTTATGGTGTATTTATTCCATTTTAAATTAACTTAGGGGGTAATAGGACCCTAGTTAATTTTAGGTGTGTCTCTGAGATTTCGGTCATAGTCTAGGGAGGTACTTGTGCATTTTCCCTTATTATTCCATTCATTGTTTTCGAAATAGAAATCATTTTTTTATCCTAACATAAAAAGATTAATCGAAAAAAATGAATTCTATTAGTTTTGAAAGATAAATATAAGCTAATCCCTTCGTAATAAGTGGTAATTCTAGACCAAACTAAGATAAATGGCAAATTTATTTTATTTTTCACAATTGATGCCAAATCCTAACCAATCCACCATTAATAAAAGTATGTTCGAGACCAAACAATTTTACAATATTTCTCAAATTTAAAAGGACATTCTTGGCCCTTTTGACCCCATGAATCAATCATATATTAAGTCTCAAATTGGTCAAACAATGTCTAAAAATAGTTTGTAACTTCTAAAAAGGAAAGTAAAAAACGAAGAGTAAAGAGAAAACAACGCTAGATAACCATTACAACCACTAAAATAATTAACAAAAATAAGGCAACAACATTAACAGAAATTGAAAAGAAAACTTGCCATATTTTTTTTCACCCCAAAAACATGGCGATAATATTGGCCAAACTTACACAGAATTGAAAACCATCACATTCATTTTCTTTTTTCTTTTTTCTTTAAGGTTTGGGGAAAAATTATCAAAGGGGCTAAAAATGGCAAAAAAAATTAAAATACCACCCCTACTCTCTACCCCTACCCCTACCTCTACCTCTACCCATATTATGGGCATTTTATTGATATGTTTCTATTTTTCTATCACAAATACGTTTGTTACTGCTCAAGATGATGCTGTACCTGCAAAATCATTTCCTGTATTCACTCCTGAAGACAATTTTCTCATTGATTGTGGTGCAACTTCCGCGATTACACTTCCGGGGAATAAAGTTTTTCAACCTGATCAAAATGCCGCGAAATATCTGTCATATAGTGGTAAAGACATTCAAGCATGTGCTTCAGAGAAAAGCAACGTTCCTTCAACGTTATATGTAAACGCGAAAATCTTCACAACTGAAGCTATTTACACGTTTCATGCAAGTAATTCTGGGTTGCATTGGATCAGACTACATTTTTTTCCATTTAAATACGAAGAATATGATCTTAAAACAGCTAAATTTTCTGTTAAAACGGATGCATTAGTCCTCCTTCGTGATTTCCAAACCGGGAAAGATGAGGCTGTTGTTAAGGAGTTTGTTGTTAATGTTACCACAGAGCGTTTTGCTATTAAATTCGAGCCAGCTCAAGGATCTGTGGCATTCGTTAATGCTATTGAGTTTGTTACTGTACCTGCGAAAATGCTTGATTATTCTGTACCTGTTTTATTCCCTGTGTCACAGAGATTTGATCTTTCTAAAACTAATTTTGAGACGATGTATAGGCTTAATGTTGGTGGTCCCGCTTTAGATTCAACCAACGATACTCTTGGACGAAATTGGATGTCTGATAAACAATTTCGAAACAATGCTACAGGTGAAGAGGTATCAACACAAGCCTCTGCTATTAATTATTTGAAATCATCAGGAGGTTCTCCGTTAATCGCGCCACCAACAGTTTATAGTTCTGCTGTAATGATGGCGGATTCAGAAACTACACTTCCTAATTTTAACATATCATGGACTATGGATATCGACATTATATATCCCCACATGATTCGCTTACATTTCTGCGATATTATTAGCAAAGCTCTTAATGAACTTTATTTCAATGTGTATATCAATGACAAGATGGCTATTTCCGGGCTAGATTTGTCATCATTGACAAATCATTTGTCTACGGCTTTTTACAAGGATTTTGTAGTGGATTCCTCCATGGTGTCTAACCCCCTCGTTGTACGTGTTTCTCCTGTGAATGATGCTCAAGGTTTTAGAAATGCGATTCTAAATGGCCTTGAGGTGTTTCGAATGAATAACTCTGTTGGTAGCTTAGATGGGGAATATGGTGTTGATGGACAAAAACAAAGTGGTCCAAGTAAAACAGTGGCTTATGTTGGATTCGCGATGATGTTTGGAGCGTTTGTGGGGTTGGGTGCAATGGCGGTTAAATGGCAGAAGAGACCACAAGATTGGCAAAAGAGGAATAGTTTTTCGTCTTGGTTACTTCCGGTTCATGCTAGTGATTCAACATTTATGTCATCATCTTCGCGGAGCAAGAGCCAATTCTTCTCATCAAAAAATATGGGATTAGGTCAGTACTTTAGTTTTGCTGAATTGTCAGACGCCACGAGAAACTGGGAACCTAGTGAAATAATCGGCGTTGGTGGCTTTGGAAATGTTTATTATGGAGAACTTGATGATGGGACAAAAGTTGCTGTCAAGAGAGGAAATCCACAATCTGAACAAGGTATAAATGAATTCCAGACTGAAATTCAAATGTTATCTAAGTTAAGGCATCGACATTTAGTGTCGTTGATTGGGTATTGTGATGAAAGTGCTGAGATGATATTGGTTTATGAGTTTATGCAAAATGGTCCATTGAGAGATCATCTCTATGGAAAGAACATGCCGCCTTTATCTTGGAAGCAACGATTAGATATTTGTATTGGTGCTGCTCGCGGACTTCATTACCTCCACACAGGTGCATCTACTGGAATTATTCATAGAGATGTCAAAACCACCAACATTTTGCTTGATGAGAATTTTGTCGCCAAGATGGCTGATTTTGGGCTATCAAAAGATGGACCAACAACAGAACAGACTCACGTGAGCACGGCTGTGAAGGGAAGTTTTGGCTACTTAGATCCTGAATACTTTAGGAAGCAACAGTTGACAGACAAATCTGATGTCTACTCATTCGGGGTTGTACTTCTTGAAGCCTTATGTGCTCGTCCTGCTATTAATCCAGCATTACCAAGAGAGCAAGTGAATTTGGCAGAATGGGCAATGCAGTGGAAAAGAAAAGGCTTATTGGACAAGATAATTGATCCAACACTTGTAGGACATATTGATCCAGAATCAATGAAGAAA
Organism: Solanum appendiculatum; assembly: GCA_018342035.1. Classification (NCBI taxonomy): domain Eukaryota; kingdom Viridiplantae; phylum Streptophyta; class Magnoliopsida; order Solanales; family Solanaceae; genus Solanum; species Solanum appendiculatum. Next base: position 73,695 of record JAGDQO010001947.1, on the reverse strand, counting down.
TTTGCGGAAGCAACAGAGAAATGTTTAGCTGAATATGGTGTTGACAGACCTACTATGGGTGATGTTTTATGGAATTTGGAGTACGCGTTGCAGATGCAAGAAGCCTCGTTACAAGGAAAGGAAGAGGACGTTGATAACAAAGCACCAATTTCTCCTGCTACAGTTGTCCATGCTAATGTACCAACTGAAAACCAACATATTTCTTCACCAGAACAACATAGAAATCCTACTGAAGTTCAAGCCATTGATGACAAGTCGGGGGCTTTTGCTCAATTTGGGCCTCTCAATGGACGATAAAACGAACACTCAGCTTGTTTGATAGACAGATCAAGAATCTACAATTAACGGTTATTAAATACATGTGTATGTATATGTATGTAGTAAAATTCAGCTTTTTATGGATGCCATTTTGCTGAAAAATGTAATTCAGAACAATGTAATGTTTCACATAATATACTACTTTACTACATTGTTTTTCTTCTTTTAAATTTATTGGCATCTCTTGCATCCTTTAATTTCTCTCTTTTTGACGGATTAAAAAGCTCAATCATTATTGTTAGTAATTTAGTAATGGAAAAATAACATTTAAAATATGATCTCCTTTAACAAGTTTCACACAGACACATAGTACTAGTGCAAGATTATATTTAAGTTTGATGAGTTCAATATTGAGGCTGTTAGCTTTGAATCCATATACTTTTAAAATTGTAGATTCATAAGTACTATTTGTTGTAATTTTGTGAATTTTTACATATAGTAGAATGTTATATGTTGCTAGTCTTCATAAATTTATTTCTTCTGATTCAATTTTATGTATTTTTAACTACCTGTCAGGATATCACAATCTTTGAGATTGACTGCTTCAGTTAAAGCTGTCCTCCATCTTTGCACCTTCTGCATTCCCTCAAAATCATCCCTTTGAGAAAAAATTTACTATGGTTGAGGTACAACTTGTACTAATTGTGTGAGGCTATTTTTTATTGCAATTATATTACAATCCATGGGACCACACTTTATTTTTCTTTTTTTGTCTTTTGTTTCTCTTTCATGCTCTTCTCTTTCCTCTTTTTTCTCAATTTTTTTAAAAATAAAATTATTTGAAAACCAATTCAAGTACTCCTTCAATTTTATGATACAAATAAAAAGATATTTTATTTTTATAATTAAATAACTACATAAGAAATTAATAGTCAAATTTAAATACGAATATAATTTGTATTCATATCGTAGAATTAAACCATTTTTCATTTATCGTATTTTAAAATTTTCATCTTCCTAATATATTTCTTTTTAACTTCTACTTTTAGGATCCATTTAAACATAAAAATTATTTATTTATTTAAAATAATTTCTACTTTATTTTAAAATTTATGTTTATTGAAATACAATTTTTTTTTCAATTTTAAACAGCATATTATAATCTATTTTTAACTCATTTTTCACTTTGAAATTGTATTAAAGTACATTCAAACATGAACATTATTTCGAATTTTTTTTGCAAAAATCATTTCGAATATATATAAATTTAATTATATTTGTATTAGAGATTCATTTTACTAAATTAGTCTTAGCAAATATATTTTTAAATTTTAAATTTAACTATTAATATTGTAGTTATTTAAAGCATAAAATGATATTTTAAAAGACAGCGGGTCCATTCTTAAATTTTAAAGTTCACAATAAAATCAAGAAGAGAGAAAATATTGTAAGTAGGATAAACATAATATTGTAAGTCGTAAATTATAAATTGTAGGGGGTGTGCATGGATTGATTTGATTTGAATTTTTTAATATCAAATTAAATTATATTTGTTGGATTTATAAATTTATAAATTAAATCTTAGATTTTTCAAATATTTTTGGATAAAATCTTCATACAATCATATAATTAAGTTATGCTTCAAATATTTCTGACATTAGGAGAAAATTTCTAATTCTGAAAAATATAGTTTTGATTTTGATAGAATTTTCAATTTAGAAATTCTTTTCCCCGTAAAGGGCTTGATTATCATTTTTTCCCCTATTCTTGGTCACAATTCATCTTTGATATTTACAAATAATTTTTTCCTTCAAAAAAAAATCTTTACTTTTCTTTAATTAGATTTTAAATATTGATTTTTAATCAAATTTGAATATCTCCTCCTTTCATGTCAATTTTTTTATTTAAATATCTAAATTTGAAATTGATATCATTTTTTATTTTTGAGAATATTATATTGACAATAATTTCATCAAATTTTCTGATAAAATTAATTTCATGTCAATTTTGCTGATAAAATTTTCAATTTAGAAGGAAAAAGAAGAAGAAAAACATTCTAAGTTGAAGAAGAAAGATATCCGATTTTTTTTTTCCTTTTGGATATGATGAGCTTAAAGAATAGTGGACCCCACAATTCACTCTATTTATATTATTTAGTATTATTTTATTAGATCAAGTCAATTTTAAATTATAATTTTTCTTTCTTCTTAATTTTTAAAGCTTTAAAGTTAAAGAATGGACCCACTATATCCAAGTGTCAAAGAATTAGTGGAGCCTCACACAACTTTTGTTTGTTGTGCCTCTACCATAGTAAAATAACTTACATATATGGCAAATGCATTTAATGAAATAACACTCTATGGGTATAGTTTATATAATTACATTTTATGGGTATATTTTAGTTTTCTATTAATTTTTTTTTTTGTATATAACGTGTTTTCTTGAATCTGAAGTATACAAATTCTATTTTATCAATAAATATATTAATGAGCATTAAATGCGGTAATTGATGATACACAATCCCATTATTCAAGGGAATCGTGTAAATTAAATACTTCTTGTTCCAAAAAAAAAGAGTTCTATTTCCATAGAAACTCCATACGAAGAATCATATTTTTCCTCCCACCGACTACTAAAGCATAGGATTAAGCAAAACTATTGTATATTGAAGTGCAGGTAAGTTTTTAGTTCGTTTAGAATTCATAATTTTTCCTCTTTTTCTTTTTTAAGTGGTAACAATCATTGTTTGAAAAAAATGTGTTTATGTATTTACAAAAAGTTACAAATTGAATATTATAAAGTAAATTGTAGTTCGATAAAATCAAAGAGACGATTTGTATATTTGAAATGTAAATGATTCGACAACAAGATTGTTCTTCTTTAATTTTCTAAATTTTGTTTTAACTGTAATTTGTATATTATTCAAACAGTTTGTATATTGTACAGTTGATAGAAGTTTGGTACAAGTTTTTCGAGTTTTAAGTGTATATATTTGTATGTGAATTGTATATATGAATTTTATATGTATATGGGGAACGTTTGTATATAAAACTAAAATGCACGATTTGTATATTTCAAATGTGTATGATTCGACAAAAAGATTGGTTTTATTTAATTGTGTACATTTTGTTTTAAGTGTAGTCTTTATATTAGTCAAAAAAAATTGTATATTGTACAGTTGATAAAAGTTGTGTACAATTTTTTCGAGTTTTAATTGTGTAAAAACTTGTATGTGAATTGTATATATAAATTCTATATGTATATTGGGAATGTTTGTGTATAAATTTGTATGTGAACTGTAGTATGAATTGTATATGTAAAGGGGGAACGTTTGTGTATATACATTCTGTGTGAATGAGGAACGTTTGTGTATATACATTCTGTGTAAATGAGGAACGTTTGTGTATATACATTCTGTGTAGTCTTAATATTAGTAAAAAAAGTTTGTATAATGTACGATTATGTATTATTTGTATAATTTTGTTTATATTATGTATAAATTCTGTATAATTTTGTACATATACCATTGATGAAAAAGAAAAAAACGAAATTTACTCACGATTTAGGCAGTTGCTGGGAAAATTGAAAATTCAATTGGAGAGAGGTGATATTCGAATTTGAAATTGGAAGTTGAAGAGATAATTCAGGGGAAATTAAGGGTTTGAATGCATGAGAGAGAGTTGATTTGTATATAATGATATACATAGAAGGAAGAGTTGTTTATTGGTCATCGGTATACAAATTCGTGTGGGTCCCATTGTTAGTAGCAAAAAAATTAAAATTGTATTTATTAAATGTAAATAAATTAAAATGTACCCTTAATGACTAATAAACTAGTAAGGTTTGCCATTCCATGTAATTTTTCCTAAAATTTTTCGTGCTGTTGGATCTTCTTTAATACTTTTACTTGATACTGAAGTTCATCCTCTTGTTGCTGCTGATTCTACTACATTTTCATGAAAAAGATTAGACCTTTACCACAAAACACCATCATAAAGGCTGGAAGAAGATACAATACAATTTTAGTAATGTTTGGCATCACGGGTCCCTGACCAGATTTGGCTTTGTCAAACCAAAAATCATTATGGGCATTCATACATTCCCCGTATGCCACAAGCACTCTTTGCAAAGTACCAAATTAACCATTAGTCAGAAGAAAAACACAGTGCAACAACTAGCAGTAATCTTCTCCGCCAACACCTGCCAAATTTCTACATAAAGTATATGAGAAATCTAATAGAAAATCAATAAAAGGAAAACATTATTTTTAAAGGTGTAGTCCACATAGGGAGGTGCAAGAAAATGATGATTGTGGCAACCATCCTGCCAAGTCTGGATAGTGAAGAAAACTCTGCTGGAATCCTCCTTTATAAACCCCTGTAAGATAGCAGTTGGGGAAGTCAATATTACAAACAAAAAGCAGTTTTGAATAGACATATGCAGGGAATTGACAATAAGTGAGGAAATCTTGTTCAAAAGAAAACAATGAGAAGAGGGAAAGAAAGCTCACAAAATGAAAATACAAAGAAACACACAGAACTATATCAGCTGCCAGTCCTCACGAAAATGCTTTAAGAACCAATATACAGGAGCAGGAAACAAATTCATGTCTAGAGGAATTATCCTGCTTTACAGTTTTCCCTTCGGAAGAAGAATTCAGACCCCAAAAAATGATTTTCCTTTTCTTTTCTTTTTTTTTTTCATTTGAGCATGTAAGTCGGATTTCATTCAACATGCATAATAAGCATCCAGAGGATGCAGCTGAGTACAAAAAGAGGAGTAAGCTCCTAAACGTCTAGGGGGTTGACGAAATCTAAAAACATAAGGGAATTATTGATATCACTAAGATTACACCATGCAAAAAGGTTAACTAAGCATCTGGACTTTAAAGCATAAAGTGGAGTGGAGTTGAGTTTCCATCAAAACACCTCTGATTCTTCTCCTTCTAAATACTCCATATAATGCACTGTGGAATCACCCAATACTTCTGATGGATTTCCCAACTCTAACCCATGACCAAAAAAATGACTTTCCACAAGTCGAAATAAAATTTTCCAATTAAATGTATAGATTTCATCTGCAAATGGTAATCATCTCAAATGCAGTTCATTTGGGCAAGTGTGGAATGGTGGATGGTGTAGGCAACAGATACAAAGCTCCATACACACACATCACAGAACTTGAGAGAAGGGAAAGCAAGCAACACAAAAGGGATTGCAACGGACGCAAGATCCTATTTTCAAGTTTGAGATTAAGAACACCTACCCTTCTTATGAATGGAAACTTGGGAAGCGAAACCTTCACCCATTAAAAGCTTCACAATATTCCCTCTAAATCCTTGTGCACGTGCTATAAATTGCTATTATTTATAGAAATGTTAAAGTAGAAACTTTTCTACTGAATGTATCACTTTCATCTGCTCTAACAACTTCTCCAGAGACTCAATTTTTTCCAATACTTTCATTCTCTACTATCAATTTTCACAAACTTTTCTCTGATAGAAGATTACTCAGGTTTTTTCCACATAGCAAGGGATCCAGAATCAACAGTCTCTTCAATAAAGATGGCAACCTGGAGCATTATGTTTAGAAAGAATTTGCAGGATTGGGAATTTGATGACCTGGTAAAACTACAGTTAAGTATTTTTGTGGAAGCAGAGACAAAGTCATTTAATTTCCTTGCAGATTCACTGAATTTCTAAGTATAACGACATAACAACTTATGTTATGCTCGTCGTATTAGCAACTTATGGAAAAGGACTTGAAGATAGTGGAAGTGACAGGTTTAAATTATCACTAGTTGGTTTCTTCTGAAGCAAAAACAAATTTCCCTTGATGAAATAGAAGAACAATTTACCCGTTTGCTGGATTAAGGAGATAAGCATGTGAAGATGACATAAGATAATTAGTAGTACAGAGGAGATCAGAATTTTCCTGTTGCCATACAAATGGTATAAATGATTATGAGATTTGCGAAAGCAAGTTCATTTGTGGTTGAGCAAAACCTACGATGCAAATTCCACATGTATCATCTTTTGCGTAATGTGGCATATGCAGCTGATCAATTAAATGCAGAACTTCTCAATAATCTTCTTTGTTTCAGTAACCAAACAGATGTTTTACAATTTTAAAATAGCCTTTCAGCTTAAAAAGTACAATATCAGACAGAAGAGAACTAAAAAAAATATATATCTCCCCACATTTAGCAAACATTCATTATATCTTTCTTGACCTATGGGTTAAAGATTAAGTGTAGTTTCTATTATTATCCGTATAGGAGAACTGTTGTTACCAAGCAGGTAAATGAGTAAATATAGCCACTTCCCGTACTTCTATAATAATATCAATCAGACAACTCACACCATGGCCTAACTCAGTCCCGAGAACTAGAAATGGCTAATGTTCACCAGAATCAGTTTAGTCATCTACTGAAAGAACATTGCTCTAAGTTACAAAGACTGAACAAATAGACCATAGCGATTGCATTTCAACATGTGCCCAATCCCTTCATTTAAGTGAAATGCTCTTGAAATCCTGAACTTTGAATCTAGCACATTCAAAAATTTGGAATAAAAACACGGGAAAGAGAATGATTTTTTCACATTACTCAAAACACATGCATAGAAATCACTAAATCTCAACCCAAGAAACTTATTTAAAGTTCAACACTTATACAAGTGCACACACTTTATAATCAACATGTCGTTAATATATGTGGATACCTAAGTTCTTCCCTTTTTTACATAGGTTAAAGTGCAATGGATATTAACTTCTTAAATCTGTCATATGAACCAAAGAGGAAACAGTCAATTTCAGAAATAAACTCCCCCTTCAGTCATCACTATGGTAAAATGCACCTGATCACCGGGCACTAAAAATAGTTCAATGATTAAAAAACCTACATTGCTAACATTTATTTAGATATTACTGTGCATTAAAATTTTAGTGTTCAACGCCTTTTATCCCCACCTTGTGTTACATTAGATATGCACATGCCTGTTTAAATAGTGATTCAGAAATACCATGATAATTTCATTCACGTACAACAAATTGGAGATTGGTCGCTAATGAGTCAATCAACTTCTTTAGCAACTAACATCAGTTAGATATGCACATGCCTGTTTAAATAGTGATTCAGAAATACCATGATAATTTCATTCACGTACAACAAATTGGAGATTGGTCGCTAATGAGTCAATCAACTTTTTTAGCAACTAACATCAGTTATAACTTTCACCCATCTTAAATAAGCAAAATTAAAGCTCACGGATGGAAGGTAGAGCAACCTACATCCTCACACTAAGACACCCACATGCAACCAACCACCCTAAGTAATTGAAGCTTATTGCCAAGCCAACTTCTTTACAGTGAGATAAATGTAAAATTTTCCACACATCATAGCAGAAACTAGTCCACTTAAGTCCTCAATTTTCTATTTTTTTTCTTTATGTTGCTGTATTGAGGGAAGTAACTATCTCTGCTAATTCTAGTTATTATCAACAATTAATTCATGCTATTTAACAAGTGATAAACATTAGAAAGAAAAAAACAGCGTGCTATGTTCCCCACACCATCCATTGAGAGCAGTAGAAATCTTCTCTACACTACCCATCCATTCCAGAATGGTCTCCATAAAGGATAGAACCATCTTTGTGAATTCCAGTCTATATTAGCAATCAATTCACATCATCTAGCTTGTGCTTATCATAAAAGTATCATGTAGCCCCAACATGGCGAACTGGCACTGATAAAATCCACTACATTGCTAGTCTTCCCATTACCATTTGCTTACTTTAGCAACATCATAGACAACACCTCCACCTAAACCTCAAATTAGTTGGGGCCGGCTATATGAATCCTCTATATCCATCTTACATTCCAACTCTGCTACTTTTAAATTGAAACTCATCCTACAACAATCACTACTTCAATAGATGTTCTCCCACATAGATCGAATCACAACGGCATATAATTAACAAGTTGCTCTTTTATTTTTGTTTGCTTACCTGACTTTCTTGATAAGGATGGATTTGAGCTTACGAGCGAGTTCCTGAGAACGGATTTTACGTTCAAGGATCTTACGAGCCAATACACGCTTCTCCGAGTTCTTGATGTGGTGCAGCTGTTCGCGCTTAATCAGCCGTTCCATTCCGCTAGACTGCATTTTCCTCTGCATCAAAAACAGTGCTTGGTCTAGGTTGTTGTTCCTCACCTTCACTCTTATGCCCCGCCATTGTTGCAGCTCCCAATTTAGTGGATTCAGGGCTATGTTCGGTCGATTGAATATGTTCGATGCTTGCTTCATCACTGAGCTAATCATTTCTAGGGTTTCTCGGTTGCTCTGGAATTGGGGCTTTTCCAATTTTTTGTATTTAGTTTTTCTACCTTATGTCGATTTAGACACTCAATTCTGGCTCAGTTCATTCACATAAGTTGGTTAATTTTCTTGAATTTGAAAAAAAAAATTAAAATTATTTTGCTATTTTATTTGACATATTTATATATTAAATATATTCTTACATATTGTTTTAAGTATAATCTTCTATATATATATATAATAAAGCTAGATGTAGGAGAGGTGATGTGACACGCATTTAAAGCCAATAATGACATTTATCTTTTTTCTCAATTATTTGAGATTTTTCTTAATTTTTTAAAGTTACAGAATTTATTCAAAAACCTACAAATTATATCTTAATTACATTAATTTAGAAAGCTCAAAAGTCATTATCATTAATTTAATGAATCTTTTTATTTCTAATTAAACCAAATAATTAATACATTTTACCACCTTCCATCCGTTTTACTCATTCTTTTTTCTTTCATGGGTGAGCATTGAACAATAATCTAATTAAATTGAGCAATTAATATATTCAATGTCTATGTTTCTTTATGTTCTTTCATATTCCTTATTTCTCTTTATATTGTCAATTTATTTGTGATTGTGAAGCTTCACTTTTGCAGGTTGTTGGGTTTATGCCTAAAGGCTAAAGGTATAATTTCACACACACAAAAATCTGTGTGATATGTATGGTAAGTTGTTCAAATATATTCTTTAAATTTTTTGGTAATTATTTTGTACTAAATTGGGTTAGGATTATGTGTTATCAAATAGAGAATTCAAAGGAATAATATCAATTTTTTACTTTACAGATTTACAATATTTTATTTTTAATCTGCATCTTCATAATTTATCTTGAGAAATTCACTTGTTATTAGATATTCTATTTTGGTAAAACTTATTTGGTATGTGTCATATTTTTTCAGCATATTTAAATGGATTCATTTTTACAGCCAAATTAAGTATGTATCGTTTTGGTTGAGAACTACTTTAGAATCTCTTAATTAATTCTTACTCAACATTCGATAAATTTTGATGTTTTATATTATATCATCTACATCAAGGAGTTTCATATATTCGGCTTATTATATCTACCTCAATGTTGGATCCTGAAGTAATTACTACTTTTGTTCACTTTACTTATCATATTTTACTTTTTTAAGGATTAATTTAACTATTTTTCAAAGCTAAATTAAATTAGATTAATTCATTATTTTAAAATTTAAATTTAAATGTTCTAAAATCTATACGAAAAATACTATAAGATTCAATATTTCTCATATTAATATGGTGAAAAAAATACTTCTTAAATATGAGTGAAAGTTTATATAGTTTGACTCGAAAAACAGAATTGAACATATACTCTCCAAATTCATAAACATTTTTCTACTTCTTAATTGACACCGTAATTTTGAAAGTTATTTTTAAGTTTCATGATTTAAAAATAGAGGCAGAACTTAACTTTTTAATTTCATATAATCATTGTTGTGAAGTTGAAATTCATAAATATTTTATAACTTTTTCTTATTGCACCTAACAATGATCAATCAAACATAAATAACAATATACACGACATTAAAAGGAACATGAGCATATGATAAATCAATCCAAAAAAAAAGAGAGGATGAAGCGGCTACCACCATATAGAACACAAGCTCCAATTTCACATGAGGATTGTCAAATTAAATACTTTTAAAAATTTTGTCAAATAATTTATAATATTGTTGGTTTATTTTAAAAATTAGTATAATGATGTTTTTCTCCAATTAAATTGTTGATTCTATTCTTCTTGCCAACTATATTGATTATTTTCATATTTAATATATCATGTAACTGTATATATATAGTTCTTCATATTCTACAATTTTATGCACTATTTATTTAGTATCTTTTTTGTTAATCATGTTAAGACTTGAGAATATTAATTTTAAGTTGTTTATTTTTTATCACGCTTTTTCCATCACGATTTTCTCTTCGAGAACACTCGCCTCGTCGATTCTTTACCAAGGAGTTAACGGAGCAAGAAAAAAAACAAGCTTTTACATTATTAAAAAAATAGAAAATTGTGTTAGTAAGAAATAAAATAGTTTTGGATCATTTTTTCTTCAATTGTCGATTCATATCATTTTTAATAGTTCAAAAAGTTTTAAAGTTCAATTAATCAATTTTTCATCTCTTACTATAATTATGTTATTTATTAGATATCTTATAATATGTATTTATGTGTTCTTCCACCTCCAATCTTCATAGTTTTTAATTTTAATTTTTCATTATGTATTAATTACACAATAAGGAAGAACAAGAAAAAAAATAGAAAAAGAAATAAGGAGATCACAATTGAAGTCAATGTCTAGAATGATTTCATAGATAAGGATATATAATTCTTCAAAGGGAGTGATTTTAGATATTGCGGTTAGACAAACAAATATTTGTAAAACAACAAAAGTAACGAAAAAAATAAGAATTTGTCAGTATAACTAAAATTTGAATATTTGATGTTGAAATAATTTTTTGTTTATTCAAATGAGTAACCATGACTTTCAACATAATCTACACATTCATATTTAATTTGTACGAATTTTTATTTAATTTTATACTCATCTTAATTATTTGTTAAAGGTGTTCTATTTTTCTTTTTACTCTGTATATTATCATTTATACAAAGGTATATGCAAATTCACATAAACACCTCTTAAGAATTAGGAAATTTATTTATCTATTTTTTTTTCTATCTATTGATTTACCTTATCTTATTTATTAAAAAAAGCATAAAAAAAGATAAACAAGTACTTTTATTGAAGAAGTGTTCCTTCCGTGCATCAGTTTTAAAAAGAAACCTTATTGAAGAATACCATAAATTTCTTGAAATTCTTTTATTTCTTTACTTCCTATTAAGAAAAATAATTATTTTTTTCTTCACTTATAAGTAAACTACACGAGTATTTGTAGAAGACTAAAAACTTTTAAGTGAAAAAATCATAGATGAATATATAAATTAAAGATCTTTTAAAAAAATAATTGAATTGGAAGATTAATTTGCGCGTAGTGCTGATTAGTTCACTAATATATATATATCCATATAAATTGATCATATATTATCTATTTGAAAATTAATTGAGCACATATTTTAAATTACCAATTTAAGGTTATTTACTTTTTAATTACTATAATTAATCTATTTTTTTTGTAAATACATATTCTATTTTGTTAAAATCAAGAAGCTTATTAAAGATTTTGTATCACACAAAAATGATTTAGACACACAAAAAAGAATTTGCATGAAGTGGTGATAAAATTAAAATGTCTTTGTAATATGTGTTTTTTTGGAAGACAAGCACATATTAATAAGATTAACTATATATTGAAGGATTATACTGCTTTGATTTTGTGAGCATGGGAAATAAGATTTAAGATTATATTTCCTCTACATTTCTTGGAGTGGGCTCATGGTTTAATTAATCCAAAAGAAGAGACAACAATCGAAATAGCATGTATTTTCTTTTCAAGGCTTTCAACCAATTTGTTTGATAAGGAATTCACGTTCACGATGGCTAATGAAGTAGGTAGTCTATTTGTGATAGACAAGTGTCACGACCCGCCACTTCGACATCTCACTTTAAGCAAAAGATTGAAGTATAAGTGAGCTTGTCTAAGAGAAAAGGAGCTAGAGTCTTCAAGAGGTTTACGGAAGACTCTAGAACATCCTAGATATTTCAAAAAGGCTATAGAATTCTCTAGAGTCTTCAAGAGAATTCTAGAAGAAGGGAGAAGGGGTTAGATTCTTCAAGAGGCTTATGGAAGACTTTAGTGGAAGACTCTAGAGCACCCTAGACATCTCCTAAGATATTTTCTTAGAAAGCTTTGGAACCCTCTAGATTTGTAGAATATATTCTAGAGTAGGGACTTGTATGTAAATATCATTTACACATTGGCCCTAGGTTGTAGTATAAATAGATGGGGCATTCATTTGCTAAGGGAACCAAGCAAGATCCAAGCTTGAAGCATCCAAACAAGTTGTAGCATTCTCCGAGCAATACAACAAAGCCTTCTTTATAAAAATCTCTCTAAGTCTTTCTTTCTCATTCTCTTAGCAATCCAAGTCTTAAAGGGCTTACTTGAGCTTACAAGATTGAGAAAGAATCGTGAGTAAGTTGTCAAGTACCGCATAGAGTGCTAGAACAAGTCTAAGTCCGTGACACAAGGTTATAAATTATCAAATATGACCTAGTTATACAAGAGTCAAAGTTAAAGTGGATTTGCTGAAAGAATTACCAAAAAGAAGTCAACTCAACTGTTTGAATGAGAAAGCATAAGAAATTAAATTTAAATAGCAAGTGATAAAATATGATTGTTTATCGAAATATTGTGCCAATTACAAGCTACAAGGGTATGATAAGTGATGATTTGAAGAATATTCAAATGCTTTTGATGTTGACAAAACTAGAACCAGGTTCATGTTCATCTAACTCACTTGGGAAGACTTAGTAGCAGAAAGCAGGAGTTTTATTTATCGTGTCCCATACAAACTAGTAATGCGCGAAGAAAAAAGCAAAAGCAGTTTAAAGGCAGAAATCCTAGTTAACAAAGACAAGAAATTAAAAGAAGAGGAGTTTCACAAGCAAAAGGAAAACCAATTCAATAAGGAATTCTTTCCGTATAGAATTTGGTTAAGCCGCCTAAATCTCTATAAAAGGAGGAGATCGTAGAAGGCAAATTCAATCTTTGCCAATCAACAATCAAGAGAGAACTTTTTCACACGCAGAGATCAATTCGAGTGTTCTATAGAGAGTTGAAGAAAAGAAGTTCTAGAGTAAGGATTTCTTTTGAGTAGTGTTCATTCAAGAAGTGGGTTTGACTTCTTGGAGAGTTAGAGAGTTGTGAGAGTTGATTCAAGAAGTGGATTTGGCTTCTTGAAGAGTCTTGTGGGTTTGGCTTCTTGAAGAGTTGAGAGATTTTGTTCAAGAATTGGGTTTGGGTTCTTGAAGGGTGGAGGTATCGATTATAGTTAATCGATAGAGGTGTTAGAGTTAGTTCATTAATTATTGAGTTGTAATCTTGAATTGATTTTAAAGGTAATAAAATAGAGGTTAAGTTTTCCCTTCCTGAGAGGAAGGTTTTAACAATAAATCTTGTGTTTATTGTGTTTTCTGATAAGCAAATATGCAAGAACCAGGTTCTTGTACAATAGGGCAAGGTTTCTTCAATTGGTATCAGAGTAGACTTTTTCAGTAAAAGACTTACATCTTGAAAACGATAGATGGCTGCACCACCCACACCACAAGAAGGAGCGTATCAGACACGTCCACCACTGTTCAATGGAAAATATTATGGTTGGTGGAAGAATCGCATGATGGATCACCTGATTGGAGAAAATCCTGATTTATGGGGAGTTATGTTGGATGGACCAACTATACCCATGAAAACTGCAGCAGATGGAATCACTAAGGTTCCCAAGGAAAGAAAAGAGTGGGATGCAACAGATAAACTTGCCATTCAAAACAATGCTAAAGCTAAAAAGATTTTGATATATAGAATAGGTCCTGATGAATACAATCGAATGTCCTCATGTCAAGATGCAAAAACTATTTGGGAAACATTGCAAACTGCTCATTAAGGAACAACTCAAGTAAAGAAATAAAAAATTGACAATCTTAACAGACAATATGAGTTGTTTTGAATGGCAGAAGGTGAAACAATTCAAGATATGCATACCAGGTTCACTGTAATCATCAATGAGATCTACTCATTAGGAGAGGTCATTCCAAATGGAAAAGCAGTTCGAAAACTACTTAGTGTTCTTCCAGAATCTTGGGAAAGCAAAGTAGAAGCCATCACTGAAGCACGAGATCTAGACACCCTAGCTCTGGATGAACTTATTGGAAATCTCATGACCTACGAACTTAAGAAAAATCAAGAAAAAGATATTGGAGGAAAAAGAAGAGAGAAGAACCTGGTGCTAAAAGCTACAACACACGAAGACTTTGAGGATGAAAACATTTCTCTAATGACTAAAAGATTCTCTAGGATGCTGAAAAAGGGACAAGCCTTTCAAAAGAGGAATTCTCAGAAAGCTGCAGACAACTCAAAGGATCAGGTTTGTCACAAGTGTGGAAGTCCAGATCACTTCATCAAGTTCTGTTCACTCTGGACTTTGGAAAGTAAAAGAAACGGATCAGAAAAGGGGAAGGAATCCAAAACTGACAAGTTCATCCCCACAAACAGACGAATGAGTAAACAAGAAGTTGATATCTCATTGAAAAAGGCATTCGCTGCTATGGGGAACATGTCAGAAGGAGAATCACATGATGAAGACCCTGAAAATCAATCACTACTTGCAATTGAGAAAGACAACTATGATTTTCTTGCTTTAGTCGCTATAAGCGAATCGGATGAGCAAAGAAGCATCTGTAAATCTGAAGAGACAATTCAGGCTCTAATAGCTGGATCAGATTCTGAAGAAGATGAAGAAGACAACAAAAACTCCACGATAAGTTTTCATCAAATTAGGGAAAATCTTAACTCTTACTCTGAAAAGGAACTGAAACCATTAATGTGCACTCTTATGGATGCATACCAATTAGCCTGTGTTAAAAATGAACAAATAATGGAAGACTATGCATTATTAAGAGATGAGAATTAGAGTCTTCAGGAAAAACAAAGAGAACTAACTAATAAGTTACTTTCTATAACTAAAAAGAATGAGGAACTTGAAAAGGAACTTCATAAACTAAAAGGGAAGCAGAGTATAATATGCGATGGACCAGGTCCTCCAAAATACTCGATAACCTTCAAAAGGATTCAAAAGGGTCAATCACCTACTAAGCATGTAATAGGATTCGATAAAAACTTCTCTCAAGCTAAGAATCTTAGCATAGACTGTTTGTGCTCTCACTGTGGATTAACTGGGTATAAAAGCTACTCATGTCATAAAAGATTAATAGCTCATAGGAATACTCTGCATTTTCTTGGAAAAATGAGTAAGGCAGAAGTTATTAATAAAACACATAAATCTAAGTTTCTTCCTAGATGGGCTAAAAGGAATCTTATTCATCTATTTTCTAACAAACAGAGACCCAAGTGGATCTGGGTGCCCAAAACTAACCCTTGAATTTTTTTTCAGGAATCAGTGGAAGGAAAATTGAAGTAATGGTACTTGGACAGCGCATGCTCCAGACACATGACGGGTGATTTAAAAAACTTCCTCTCACTGAGCTATTTCAAAGGTGGGAATGTAGCCTTTGGAAACGGGAAAACTGGAGAAATACAAGGATTTGGTAAAATAGGCCCAAGTTATGCTCAAGCAATAGACAATGTATAGTATGTGAAGGAATTACAACACAATTTGCTAAGTATATCCCAAATGTGCGATAAGGGAAACATTGTAGTATTCACACCATATGAATGCAGAGTAGTGAATGCAGCCTCCGGGAAACTGGTGCTTATTGGAAAAAGGCATAATAATGTATATAAAACTGACAACATAAGACCTGAGGAGAACTTACTTAAATGCCTTGCTGCTGTAGATGACAACTCGTTGCTCTGGCACAAAAGGATGGGCCACATTAGCTTCTCAACTATAAATAAACTCATCTCGAAGGATCTGGTAAAAGGGCTCCCATTAAAGAAACTCAATGATGAACAAGTCTGTGGAGCATGTGCTCAGGAAAACAATAAGATCCTCCTTTAAGCCGAAGATGAACCAGGTGCTGCAACAATTCCAAAATCACTTGAAAAAAATGACATTGCAGATCAAGGAATCCCTACTGAAGCAGGCCCAGCGTCATCAATCAATGCTCATACTATTCAACCTGGAAACTAGAAACATCAAAGCTCATACCCAGTCCAAAATATTCTTACTTCCTTAGACTCAGGGATTCATACAAGATCCAAGATAAGGAACATGTGTGCATTCTCAGCTTACCTATCCTTGATCGAGCCAAAGAATATTAAATAAGCTCTTCTAGATCCAGATTGGATTCTTGCTATGCAGGAAGAGCTAATCCAATTTGAGCGAAGCAAAGTCTGGAACCTGGTTCCTCAACCTCGTGACAAGACAGTGATAGGCACGCGATGGGTATTTAGGAACAAGCTGGATGATCAAGGTTAAGTTACTAGAAACAAAGCCAGGTTAGTAGTACAAGGGTACAACCAGGAAGAAGGAATAGACTACGATGAAACTTTTGCCCCTATAGCAAGAATGGAAGCAATCACGATGTTAATAGCTTTTCCACCCACATGGAATTCAACCTCTATCAAATGGATGTCAAAAGTGCTTTTCTGAATGGATTTCTTCAAGAAGAGGTATACGTGAAACAACCCCCAGGATTTGAAAATCCAGACCACCCTGATTTTGTCTATAAATTAGATAAAGCTTTGTATGGTCTAAAGCAAGCACCAAGGGCTTAGTATGATAGACTATCATTATTTTTTCTGACTCAAGGACATTCAAGAGGAAAAATTGACTATACATTATTCCTTCAAAAACAAGGTAAGGATCTACTTATAGTGCAGGTATATATGGATGATATCATATTTGGAGGAACAGATGCAGAACTTGGTGTAGAATTCGCAAACCTGATGAGCAGTGAATTCGAGATGAGCATGATGGGAGAACTCAACTTCTTTCTAGGATTACAGATCAAGCAATCACCTTCGGGAACGTCCATCTATCAGCAAAAATACATTAAGGAGCTACTAAAGAAGTTTGACATGAATGAAGCCAAAACGAACGATACCCCAATTGGAACAACAACCAAGTTAAATAAAGATGAACTAGGTTCTCCGGCGAATGATACAAAATATAGAGGCATGATTGGTTCTCTTCTATACTTAACAGCAAGCAGACTCGATATCGTATTCAGTGTTGGTCTATGTGCACGCTTTCAATCATGCCCTAATGAATCTCACTTAAAGGCTGTGAAAGGAATACTGCGATATCTCAAAGGGACTGTGAACCTGGTGCTCTGGTATCCAACATGAGATTCATTTGATCTAGTTGGATTTGCTGATGCTGATGATGCCGAATATTTAGTTGATAGGAAAAGCACATATAGAATGGCTCACTTTCTAGGACCTTGTCTAGTATCATGGGCTATAAGGAAACATAACTGGGTCGCCTTATCTACTGTCGAAGCAGAATACGTTGCAGCTGCTTCATGCTGTGCACAACTCCTATGGATCAAGCAGCAGCTCGAAGACTTTGGAATACATATGGGATGCATACCTATAAGATGTGACAACACAAGTGCAGTCAACATGGCTAAAAACTCGGTGCAACACAAACGAACGAAACATATTGATGTCCGTCACCACTTTCTCCGAGATAATGTTGAAAAGAGGCACATCATATGACCTCTTGTAAAACTGAGGATCAGGTCGCTGGCATTTTCACTAAAGCACTTGGAAGAGAGAAATTTCAATGAAATCGTCTAGCTCTAGGATTGATGTATCAAGATTAAAATGTAAGGGATCCTGTAACATTCGATTATAACTCACTCGTGTACCTTGTCACAGGTATACACAACAACAGGACAAAGTGTACGATCAGGTCTAATGATATTACCCTTAATTTCCTATAACCAGGTATAGATGAGCTTCTATGGCAAGGACCAGGTTCTCACCATAACAGATATGCACTAATCCTGATTATATCCAAATAATGCATTATGCTTCATTATATGATCTAGAGTTTAACGAAGCATTAGAACCAGCTCCATCTTGACCTTACCCAGTCCTACACAAAATAAGTTTTGTTAGCGGGAAAACTGTCTTATAAAACACTTTTACCCCTCCTCCACGAAAACCCAACCGTCTCTCACTCTTTCCCATCACTGGTCAGAACCCATCATTACCCATTTCTAGTCACTTCGTATTCTCCCATAAACTCCTCACTAGATTCTCTCACCTAAACAACTATCGAATCACCATGTCAACCTCTCTGAACCTTGTTGCTTACTCCGACAACGAGGAATCCTCCAATGAAAACTCTCTGATACCTGAATCACCCAGGGTACCACCGCAGGGGGAAGATCTATCTTCTAAGTCCCCATCTCCGATTCGGTCTTCATCTCTTCCGCACAAGTTACCGTCTCCAGTAAGACCACAATCACCTCTACCACCATATGCTTCTAATGAACCCTTTACTCCATCGCCTTCTCCTAAACATCCCGATAATCCCATTATTTCTCTTCAAACCCTTCCTTCGAACCAAATGCCATCATTATCCCCAGATATGTCAAACCCTAACCCTAATCTCCACTTACCCGAGCAGCAAATAAATGCCGATTCTCTCACTCCCTCTTCTGCACACACATCCATAATTCCTTCCCACACTCCGAATACTGATGAGATTCCATCGACTTAACTCCAGACGACTAGTCCAAGGAAACCACGAAAACACATTGTAGTCAAGCAGACGATACTACACACTCCCTTCACTCGAAGCGCTAGTCAGGCTCAACTCAAGGAAACCTGTGAAGCAAGTAAGAAACGTCGTCGCACTGGTAAGTCACCAATTCGCTATCCTATGTCTCTAGTGATACTTGACTCCGATATTGATGAAGTACATGATGAATCTGCTTACTCTGACTCCTCTCCCCCGTCACAAAAAATGACAAAAAATGAGGCTAAATTTCTATCTATGGGGAAGGAAAAATACTTTACAACCAAGACTGTGTTAAGGGGTAGAACCTTTCATCCAGAAATTAGACATATGGATGCTGTTCAAAAGGTTTTTGACTTGTTAAACTTTCAGTGTTTGGGGGATTTGTTTTTGGATACAAGGTTGGAAACCAGAAGTAATTGAATTTTATGTAAATTTAAATGTATTGGATGGAAATGTTGTTACTACGTCTGTCAAAGGGATAGAACTGGTGTTTGATAAAGTTAGGCTGGGTGAGATATTTCTTATTCCTGCTGCTGGATTGGCTGAGTACGTGTGGACTAAGGATGAGAATTGTTTACTTACAACCAATTACACACAAGGTAGGGTCAGAACTAGACCACGAAAGGTGTTGAAAGGAGAAATGTCACCCTTTCACAAATTGTTGTTTGAAGTAGTTCATAAGGGCATACTTCCAAGAGGGGAAAGGCGTCATGAGGCATCATTTAGGGATATGGGTATAGCCCATGCTTTGGAAAATAAGGAACAAATTGATTGGCCATCGCTAATGATACAACATATGGCTCGTGTGGTCTATCCAAAGCGTCCTCATCAGTTGGCCTATGGGAATCTCCTCACAACTGTGTTCAAGGCTTTTGGGGTACTATTGAGGGACGACAGGGTATTGAACAGGAATGACATGTTTACGAAATCTACTCTTGCTGAATGTCAACTTCTTGAGGATGGTGAACATGATCTTAGTGCTCCTCCCCGTGCTGCTGGACCAGTTGCAAGTTTGCTGAATGAACTTCGTGTTGCTAGTGCTCAGAATGATCTGCTTCGTATGGAAAACGAGGATCTTAAGGCAAAGCTGGCTAAGTCTCAGGGGGAAGTAATAGAACTGAAGGACCAGTTGCTTCATCAACAAATGGAAGGAAATACTCGTGTGGATCGTGTGCTGTAGTTGTTAACTCTCTCCCAGACCTCCTACAACCCATCCTCTTCCGGTCCTTAGCCTGTTTTGATCCCTTTTGTTGCTTTGTTTAAAACTCTTGTCATATTGTGTTGTGTTTTGTACTTTTGGATATTTTTGTGGAGCTCTTTTTGAGCTTAATACTTGGTGCATGCAGGTTGTGATGTTGGTCTTGGGATACTCTTTTATGTGTGGTTAGGATGGCTAATATCCTTAGATCTTGATCTTCTCATATTTTCTTGCATATGTGTGGCCAGTGTAGGCCTTGAGTTTTTAATTGCTTGTTGCTTGGGTCTTGTACTTGTCTTTTTGATATGCCAAAAGGGGGAAGAGAATTAACGAATGACGACGATATTCACAATATTCTATGCTATATATATGGTTGGTATGTTTTTACAAATAGCAGGTGCTTGCGTATATTTGTCATCATCTTGCGTATATTTTTCATCATCAAAAAGGGGGAAATTGATGATTTGAAGAATATTCAAATGCTTTTGATGTTGACTTCTTGGAGAGTTAGAGAGTTGTGAGAGTTGATTCAAGAAGTGGGTTTGACTTCTTGAAGAGTTGATAGATTTTGTTCAAGAATTGGGTTTGGGTTCTTGAAGGGTAGAGGTATCGATTATAGTTAATCGATAGAGGTGTTAGAGTTAGTTCATTGATTATTGAGTTGTAATCTTGAATTGATTTTAAAGATAATAAAACAGAGGTTAAGTTTTTCCTTCCTAAGAGGAAGGTTTTAACAATAAATCTTGTGTTTATTGTGTTTCGTGTTTCTGATAAACAAACATACAAGAACCAGGTTCTTGTACAATAGGGCAAGGTTTCTTCAATAAGAATGATTGTTGGATACTAAACCCAAAACTCATACAAAAGAAGAAGGAACTACAAAAATAAAAATGTATTACTACCTGGTGAGGAAACTAAAAAAGATGGAATAATGAGATGTGTAGAGGTAGTGAGCATATTCCCACTACTCGAATGATGCGTGACTCATATCCGATGTGAGCTTATGGACAAGCGATTATTTGGATGATGAGTGACTCGAGTCTGATGAGAGCCTACAAACGAGTGTTTGAGTGGGATCAAGTACTACACTGTACATGAACGCTTAGGTTCATTGCAGGTCATGGCTAGATGGGCAAACATAAGACCCATTAGCATGTATATATATATATGAGAGTGAGACTGTTGATTTCGAGAGATATGTGATTGATTCCTGATAGGTGCAGTAATTATGCAACTGCATGACTATGATGGATATAATTTTCGTTCGGATGATTTGATTGTACCTTGAATGAGTGTTTACTTTCTTGAATTATCTGGTTGCTTCTTGACTGGACATATGATGATGTATTAATATATTGTATTTGATCGGTCATAGTGACATATTGACCCTGTATGACTTGTTTTAATTATGAATTGTAAGTAGATTAAACTTAATTTTGTAATCTTTTCTGGATAATTGTTGCATGTGTGGAAAATGATGTTTAAGGAGGGTTTAGGAATGTGATAAAATGTGGTAGTCTTAATTGTGTAGTTATTTCTGTTGGCACTACTCCAGGTCCGCCTATGATGCCTACTTAGTATATATGGTATACTGATACTACTTTTGGTACACGTTTTATTGGTGTACATTGTTTGACGTGTAGAGGTTTGGAGACTACTCATCATCAGCTTTCATCTACTTCATCCTCAAATGGAAATTGTGTCAATCCTGTCTGCTCTTTCTCACGATTGACAGGATGGTCCGTAGATGGCTTGCACACTTCATTTCTCACGTTTACGATCTGTTTTTCTATATATAAACACAAAATATATCATATCTCGTAAAAACACGCTTAAGAAGTTCAAAATCCTTCGTTAAAAACCATAGGAAGTGCCATAAAATCCCTGGTAGTGTAAAAGGTAATTACCTATAATTATCTTTTCTTAGTGATCATCTTATAGTGTGAAAATTATTTTACACTATTAATGAACTCTTTTTAAAGTGTTGATTACAACGTACTGTAAATTAATTTTCTAGGCACAGCAGTCATAATTTATATGATCAGCTGTTTTACACTTTAAGAAGTAGTGTTGTTTGCAAATAATAAGCTTTTGTCCCTTGCTTTTGTTTTTTCATTGTTTTCTTTTTTACTGCTGTCAACAGTTGAAGTAATTATATCTTGGACTAAAAATAATGTCCTTTCTTTTGCCTTGTTGTTACCATAATGCAACATTATTGCAGTCAGAGTTAGTAGGTTTCTATTAAGTAGTACTATTTTTATTGACGGAGCCAGAAATTTGAAAAAGGGTATGCAAAACTAAAGATATACATTCATAATAGCTAATATTTAACCTTTGTACACCACGTGATTTTCCGACAAAGAGTATGCAACGGACCACCATTTGCCTAAGGCGGCTCCGCCATGAGTGTTCTCATTGTGTTAGGTATATGGCTTAACGAACACCAAAGACAAGCTTAACTGAATCCAATACTCCTCTGTTTCATATTAGTTGATCATTTCCTTTTTACACGCACATTAAGAAATCATAAAAGAAGACAATTTTACTAATTCACCTCTTAAAAAACTTCTTGGGAATTTTACAAACAAATGTGAACACTTTCAAAAAGAATTGATTGCAAGGGTAACATGGAAAAAATTTAATTGATGCTTTCTTGATTAATTTAGTAAAATGGACAACTAATATGGAACAACTACTTTAAATAAGATAATAAACTAATATGGGACCGGGGGAGTAACTTTTACTTAAACTTCATTTGTATTTTAAAAAAATCATTAAATATATATAAATATTTAATTGTGAATCTAATAACTAAAACAAGCTATAAGTTTGATGATACATTCAAAATTAATAAACTTCAAATTCTGATTTGACAGAAAATTAGGAAGGAACATCCACATGCTATGTAGTATGTGTCCTTTCCAAAAACATTTCCCTTTTTCTTTTTGGTGCCAAGAAATTAAAATTAGGAGTAGATGAAAAGGTTCATTGTAACTGATAAAAGAAGAAAAGACTCATCCAACATATAGTACTATTATCTTGAGCCATGAACTCTCTTGGAATAGAAGAAAGTCATGAAAGTTAGGTAGCCCCCAACAGTATTAGTGAAATGAAAGATAGAAGAAAAAGATGATGATGAGAGAAGATGAAGGAATTGTTATATCATCATCAAATAACAAGAGATGTGAAGACTGTGGAAATCAAGCAAAGAAAGATTGTCCATATTTGAGATGCAGAACTTGCTGTAAAACGGGAGGGTATCAATGTCAAACTCATGTCAAAAGCACTTGGATCCCCGTCTCTACAAGGCGTCCAAGGCATCATCAGGTTTCTACTGTTCAACAACAACCAAACCCTAAAAGACATAGAGAAAATCACGCGCTATTACCAACAGGTACTTAATTCATACATCAATCAACCCTAGGTAGTACTATTTATTACTGCTACACCTAACTAGCTAGTTAGGGGCAGTGTCAGCTTAGAGCTAGGGGTTCAGATGAACCTCTTTGATGAAAAATTACATTATTTATATATGATTAAAACTATTTTTGTGTGTGTACATGCATAATAGATGTTGAACTCTCTTCAGCTGAGTAAATAAGCATATTTACTTCTTCATATATTTTAAATCCTCTTAATAAAAATTTTGGATCCGTCACTATAGCTAGTCATACTATTTTTACTTATTTCTTGACTCATCTTATTATATGATCAACTTTATATCGATGGATGAGTAGTCACACCATTTGCACCCTCAAAACAGCAAAAGACCAAATAAAAAACGTGCTACATTATACTAATTTTACTTGGAATATAGTTAACGTCTATAAGATAAAAAGAATTCTGTATACTCTCAAATTATCTAAAAGATAACTATATGTAAATGTTCATCACAAAATGAGATTAGTAACCGCACACGATAGTTAGTACATGCGTCCTTGATCCTTTCTAATTACTAGAGAAAGGAAAAATACATATTATTAGTAATTATAAAGTGGAATAGAAGAGTCTTGAAGAATGAGGGACACAAAGGGATTGATAAAAAAAAAAAATAGGATACACTATGTGCTACGATAACTTAGCTTCCGTTTGGCTATGGATTTTGAAATTGAAATATGAAACTTCAAAAATTGAGTTTTTGAAGTTCTGTTTGAACATGCATTTTACTTAGAAAAAATTGGAGGTTTTATGAGTGGAAGTGAAATTTCTCTCACAAAATGGTCAGAGTTAGTTTTTGGAACTTGAAAAGTTTTTGAAGATGAATTTTTAAAATATGATCAAATTTCATTGCTAAGCAGATATTTAAAGATAAATTCTCAAAATCTGATCCATCAAACGCTAGCTTAATAGCATAAAATATCATTACTCTAGTTTTCATCAATTGTAAATTTATATTATAACTTATATTTCCTTTTCCTTATTTTTGGAACACAAATTACAACTTTTAGGTGGAGAAGAAGAACTTCCATCAGAAGTAAGTTTACCAGCAATTTTTCGTTGTGTTCGAGTAAGTTCAGTAGGCAATGTAGTGGATCAATATGCCTATCAGACATCAGTGAACATAGGAGGACATGTTTTTAAAGGGATACTATATGATCAAGACTCTCATGATGACAACAATATGCCTAAGCAAACTTCCTCAAGTGGATCCCATCACCAACTTACAAATTTAACACCACCAATATCTACTTCTTACCCTACTCGTACTCCTATTACTACTTTCAAGCCTGGTATGCAATTTTTCCAATATCCTAAATCATCCTAAAACAAGGATATTTCCTTCCCTGCCTTGCTCGAATTCTTCAAAAATGTTGTTGGATATATTGGACTCTTGAAAAGTTGTGCATCTTGAAAGATTGTGCAACATGTATATATATTGCTAGCTGTATTTTTATGTGTATTCCAAGTGTACAGAATAAAGCGTCCATATTAAAGACGTTTACTATCTGTTCTTGATTTAACACACTTCCGCTATACTATTATTTGATTAGATCTATAATGATTGCGCTTTTTCATATAGAATAAATATTCTCTCTAAGATTGATAGCATATACATTTTCTTTCTCTAATTAGAGATTATCCAAAGAGAACCAGAAATAGATATTGTGCTTGCAAGTAAGCTTCAACAAACATCAGATAAACAAAGTTCAAGTTGGGAAAAGGGCCATTTATGCACAAGTAAAATAATACACATTGAATAAGAAGGGAAAGGAAGGCAAAGACAATAATAATGAGATACACACTAATGCTTGTGTGTACATATATGATTTTTATTTTTTTTGGAGAAATAAAGGGGAGTAGTTGTATTTTTGGGAATTCCAATGAGGAATTATTTGTCTTTGGTATGAAAATTTAATTAATATGATTTGTCTCTACAAGTTTGTCTTTTTCATGAATTTCTCTCTTGCGGCCGCATTGTGTTTATAGAGAATTAATTGGTTGTTTATCAACTCCAAAGCCACTTTCCTCCTCATTATCCGTTTCTTTGCCGGCTGTGTGGTCAAGATCTAAATTACCTCAACACGCCCTCTCACCTGGAGTGATTCTTTTTCATGAGTCAAGCACGTAAAAATTTTTTTTTTTAAACTTGACTGACGGTGAGATTCGATCCTAGGACCTCTGTTGTTCTTGTTCTGATATCATCTTAAAGTGTGTGACCATCTCATTGTGGATGTGGGTGTGAGATTTATACCAAATTTTGTCTATCAATTTTGGGTACTTTGCCCAAAATAAGATGGAGAAATTTAGAGCAAATACCTAAAACAAAAGACTACATTGAAATTGAAGAAAATAGAATAGCTTGTATATAGAACTACTATGTCAATCCTTTTTCTTTTATCTCCTTCTCGTATTCTCCTCTTGATCAATATTTTCTCCTTGGAATACTTTATAAGTTTTTCACATGATGTCTCATAATTTAGCCATATAGCTCTATTTTTATATGTTTGAATCATTTTCCACTGATTTTTGCACCCGTATCTTAAAGTTTAGATTATAAAGAACACAACTTCTAACTAAATCCACACTCATATCAGAGGTCCGCATCTAAGTTCGAATAACTTAGATTTTACCTGCTTTAATAGGTCAATTATTTTGTTTAGGTTACTAATGCATAATATTCGATGTAAAAAATCTAAAGTTTTTAAG
The DNA here is from genome assembly GCA_018342035.1 of Solanum appendiculatum. Lineage (NCBI taxonomy): Eukaryota > Viridiplantae > Streptophyta > Magnoliopsida > Solanales > Solanaceae > Solanum > Solanum appendiculatum. The sequence continues at coordinate 47,368 of JAGDQO010001947.1, read as the reverse complement.
TAACTTGATGGTGTAAGAGCCTATTTGGCATTGCTGTAGGAAACTCAGAAGTACTTATTTTGAAATTTTTTTTTTTTTTTTTGAAAAATTAGGTGTTTGACAAACCTGTAAAACTGCTTTTAAATAGAAGCAGAAGTAGTTTTTCTGTTGTTGGGTAGAAGCTAAAAATTTCTGCTTCTTAGAAAAAGTAGAAGCCAGAAGTAGAAAATTATTTTTTTCAAGACCAAAATATCTCTTATTAATTAATTAACATATCTCATGTGTTTGGTTAAGTACCATTTAATAATTTTATTTTTTATTTTTATATAATAAATTTATATTTTATTTTACGTTTATGTATTATTAATTTATTTATTCTTTTATGTATTATTTTATAGAATTAGAAAAAAAAAGAAGGTAACAATAATATTTTTGCAAGATTAGAAAAAAAGAAAAAAAATAACAATTAAAGATTTCAACCCTTTAAAAAAATTTATAATATTGATTGAAAATTTGAATATGAATATTTTAATTTAATAAAAATAAAAAATTAATTTAACTTTTTGTAATAGATTTTTAAATTAGTTTTTATCTATAAAATAATCTTTAATATTAAAAATATATTAATACTTGTCTTTTATCGTAACTTGACTCTAAAAAGTACTTTTAAAAAAAGATTAGTCAAACACAATTTGATGAAAAGCAATTTTCAAATAAATTAGCCAAACACAAATTATTTTTTTTCAAAAGCATTTTTCTAAATAGCTATTTTTAACAAATACTTCTGAAAATAAGCCGTTTTTAGCAGCAATGCCAAACAGGCTCTAAAACCTTTTTACCCTAGCAGTTTATTATGTTAAACCCAATGCTATGTGCCCATTTGAAACATTACACTAATTTAGCAATAACAGATATTCCTTTTTTAGCGATAATATTCATTGTCGTAACAACAATTAATGATAATAAAGTTAATATCGTTATTGTATTTAGTCAATAAAGTCTCTAGCGGTATTTATATAAAGTACTTGTTATAAATATTCAAATTTATTATTGTTGCTAAATATAATATACCAACAATGATATTATTACCGCTATTTTTTTATTTTTTTTTTGGTGTTAGAGGATAACTGCTGGACCATATTTTAATTTTATTAGTGTGTGCTAAGACAAACCAGGAAATTATGCAAGAAAATGTAGGCAGTACTCATGAGTACTTATCACTACACTTGTCCCCTTCTTGTAAGTATAAAGTTCAACATAATTCTGATCAATTTCTCCAAATCCACACTCTTTTATATTAAAAATGTGCACAGAGTTTACAGAAGGAAAAAGGATTAAAGGAGATGGTTATTTTGTACATGTGTCAAAAGTATTTTTCTCATTGTTAAATAATTGAGTAGGTATAGTAGCATTGTCCTTTTTCAACTTTTAATGCATGTGACTATCTTATTAGTTAGGGTTCATTAAGTTGTTACTTTCTTAAGCACCTCCATGATGTAGGTCCTTTATCTTGCATCTCATGAATTTTAGATCGTTTTGCCCTATGCAAATTGAGGATGAATTTCCCTAATTTTAGTGGTTATCATGAGTTAAAATCCAAACATAACAACTCCTAATTCATAAAATTACATTTTTTTTTAATGACCGTGGTATTGGGGTTAGCGTTTGCCCATCTCGCTAATTCTACGGGATATCTGTCACCTCCCACCTCCCACCAGCAACAGGTACGTACCAGATAACTCTATCCACCAAGGCTAGGATATAAACAGACTGATTTAGAAAACCTTAGCTAATAAGCAACACACTAGTGGGTACACATGGATTAGTGTAAATACATGTAAAAGGAATAATCCATGATTATTATAATGAAGAAAGAAAATATTGATCCTCAAATGAATAGTAATTAAATGGAAAAGATTATTGTGTGGGCATCTATTGATTTTGTAGATGATATAATACTGCATAACTAGGAGCCGAAAAGCAGATAGGATTGCACATGTGACATGTTCAACCTTTTTTGCTAAAGACACATTCACACTAACCAAATCAAAAAAGATAGATAGATACCCCAATCAATTGGAATATATGTATCCTTACCTTACTACTACTAGACAAGGCAAAACCCTTTAAATAAATTGATCTTTGATTTTTGTTCTTAAAAATGGAACGTGTAGCTCGCAAGAAATAAATTCTTTAAAAATGCAGGACATAATTTATAAAATATTTTATTATGTGAAGAGATAAATTTATACCTTGCAAAAATTTATTTTCATTAACTTGAAAGACAAATATTAAAGACCAGCACAAAATATGAACAGAAGTTCAAATGACCCAACAAAATCAGGTAAGGTTATATATTATTGGCATAACTCGATCCAAAAGCTAGCCCATAAAGGTGGGGGTGGGGTGGGGTGGGGTGGGGGATTGCTCAACTCAATATGAAGAGTTGAGTCCATAATTTTTCCATCCCATCGATATGGGACTTAACACCCCTTCTAACACTTAGGACATCTGATGCTTGGATAATTTAATGTGGAGGACCAACATCAATAAATTATAAATTGGGATGAGTCTGACTCTGACTAGCTTTTAGGATTGGGTTAAGCCCAAGATCCATTTATTTATATAGTATAAGAGCAAAACCCATCTCACCCGATGTTGGTCCCCCAATCAAATTGTCCTCGCTCCAGATGCTCAGTCCTAGGCGTGAGGTGGAATGTTAAAAAATGAAATAACTCCCACATCGATGGTTAATGAGATGAATGGTATCCTTATATCGACTTGAACAATTCTTCTCTCATCATGAGCTAGCTTGAGATTTAGTTAAACTCAAGATCCATTTCTTTACGCTAAACAATAAGCCCAAGATAATTATGTATATTTAATTTATAATTATATTATATTGATATTGTAACCAAAAAAAAATTCTAGCAATCAATAAATTTTAACTTGTCGTAGCGCGTTACTTGCCTTTACCAATTTAGTTATGTTTATGCGACCTACATAGTGTCCAAATTCTTTTACATTGTGCCAATTAATGAATATAATCTAAACGATATCATATATGTGGTGCATTGATTCTCACTCAAGCATAGCTTTTAGATGACTTTCCTATTTTGTTCTTTGAAAAAAACACATATTTTTAAGGATTGAGCCGCAAAGTTTTTTTTTTTTTAATTTGGAAGTGGAACCAATCTAGCTTTATGCCTAACATATAAAGACGTTTCTTTAAATTTATTGATTTTATATGGACATTAGAACTTTAGCAGGAAAATTAGTAATAAATTTGTATTGAAGTGTTTTTAGTGGCGGAGCCAAGATTTTCAATAAGGGATTCAAAATCTGAAGAAGTAAACACACGAACTATTCGAAGGGAGTTCGACATTTACTATATATACATAAAAAAATAATTTTAACCATATATAAATAAAAATATTTTCCACTGAAGGAGGTTCGGATAAACCCCTAACAATATGCTGGCTCCTCCCCGATCTGAAGATGGTTGATATATAAGTGATCTTTGGACTAATTGAGGAGACGACGCATGAGATGCTTTTTTGAGGCTACCAACAAGAGAGAATCAGTACTTGTACGGAAGTTCATGAATATGTCTACCCTCTAAATTTAGCCATAAAAATAACAATTTAGCCTTATGTTGGGTTCTGCGATTGAATAACGTTCACTCAATTATAGCAAATTATCTACTAAAATCACTTATATTTGTGTTTTGTATCAATAAAATTATTTATTCTTAAATTGGTACACTTTTTTTAATCGGTACAGTTGAATTTGTTAACGTGACTCAAATATATGCAATTTGAAATGATCAAATAATAATGTTGTTAATGCTAAATTACTTATTAGACGTGATTAATGATAATTAAATGAAACAAACAACAGTGAATCAATTGATGAGATTGACGTAAGTAAACAAATTGAATTTATTCCCCGACATGGTTGTTTAACAACTTATCGAAAAGCAAGTATTGATTGAGTTTATAAACTTGAAAGCTTCATATAATAGGACTGCGGAATAATGGCTAGTAAGTAATCAAAATTATGATGGATACAATTGAGGGATAAGGGTGCATTTAAAGTGACCCATATTTACATGTTATCTTTTGTTACGTGTTGGATCGCGTTAGGATCCTGGATTTTTTAGGAACGATTATACTTCTTATCTTATCTTGACTGGTCATTGACTTGTCCCTAGTTTCATAATTTCGAAGCTAGATGGGTTAATGACATGATTTTGGGTCTTCTGCGAACAAGGTCAATCTTATCCAAGATTTGATTGATGACCAATTGAGAGTCACCAAAGACTTGCACTTGCAATTGCTTCACATTGACAGTCATTTCAAGTCCAAGTATTAACTCTTGGCATTCAGCGACATTGTTGGAGTTACATTGTGTCAAAATAAAGAAGTATGGTAGAAATCTATCCTTGTGGGGCGACAAATATATATCATGCCAGCATCAGCTCCACAATGATTTGTGGTACCATCAAAATACATCTTTCAGAGAGGTTGAATTTTAATAGTCATTGCGTCTTCATCAGGAATTGAATTTGATCAGTTAGCTCTCAATCATCAGGTATCGGGTGGTTTGCCAAGAAGTCTGCTATTAGTTGTCTCTTCATAGCATTTTGAGGGACATACACAATCTCAAATTGTTGAAATTGTAGGTACCATTTTGCTAGTCGATCATTGAGGACTTGTTTTGACATCACAAAGTTTATAGGATTGGCTCTAGAAACAAGGCAAACAATGTGGGCTTGAAAGTAAGGCTTCATTTTTTGGATTGAAAAGACTAGGTCAAACATAACTTTTCAATTGGCGATTAATTCAATTCATTTAGTGTCATCATTCTACTTAATTAAGTAATAAAGGTAGTTTTCTTTCCTTCACTATTATCTTGAGCCAATTGTGCTCCAAATGACCTTTCTTGTACAACAATGTAGAGTATCAATGGCTTCCACGTATAGGAGTCGATGGAACTAGAGGCCTTTTAAGTATGATTTGATACTTTCAAATGCATTACTAAAAACTTGGTGCAACTTGAAAATATCTTCGTTCTTTATGAGATGACGAAATGGTCGACCTCTTCTAGCTAGATTTGAGATAAACCTCCTAAGATATGCTAGCTTTCCTTGAAGACTTTTTAACTTGTAAATATTTCAAAGCTCGGACATCTTCAAAATTGCGTTAACTTTATCTTGATCAAAAGGCATAATTCAACGGATTCATAGTGAGTCGATATTTTCAAAGCATCTCAAACACCATTCTCAAGTCTTTCAAGTGGTTGCTCCTCTTTCTTGACTTCACCGCTGTGTCATCAACATAACAAATCAACGTTTTTATAGAGCAAGTCATTTTGGGAATATTTAGCTTCAAGTTAATCTACAAAATAAATACTCTCAAAAACTTTTTGGGAGATTTGATTTTGTAGCATTTAACAAATTTGTTTTTAGTTTCATGTTCTTTTTAAAAGAGATTTCATTTTTACACATATTTTATTCAACTTGTAAGTAGCCACAGGGAATTATTTCCACACAACTTCCCATAGCTAGTTTGATACTATGATAACCTAAAACATAAAATATTTTATATCCAGTAAAGTTGCATAATGTAAAGTAAAAAAGAGAGCCAAAATGTATTAACCATTTGTCTAGAATATACAGACAAAACACTATATGGTAGTTTGTATTGTTCTATACATTGCAGCTGAAGGTTAAGAGATCAAAATAAATATGCCACAGCAACTCCATGAAACCTTCAGATTTTACTCATTTACATCCTTTCCTCTTTCTTTCCTGCAGTTCTTTTGGGGTGTCTTATTTTACAGTTTGTGAAGTAACAAGGGAAAATGATTTATCATTATAAGGTTACAAAGTGAACTAATTAAAGAATGACACTGAAATGGTGAGTTGACAATGAAACCCTGCAGTAAACGAAAGACGGAGGGAAGTAAGAAATTTCATTCAGTTCAAAATAAATTTCACAATGTGAAATGTAAGATGGAAGGAAGTATAAGGATCAGCAATCACCTTTCTCTTTACCATAATCATGGCTTGAAAAACAATGTTTAAGTAAACGCAAAAATCCTATCCACAATTTTTGTCCGACATATGGGACACTCGAAACAGGCAAGGGAACAAGACTTGCACACTGCAAAATTCATGACATTAGAACAGCTTATATAGTGAGAGAAAAGAGATTACAAGCCTTGAATGAAAAAGGAGTCTTACAGCAAAAATGGCGGCATGGAAGAAGCATTGCAGTAGTGGGTGATTCAAAACACACTTTACATACGTGTGAATTTGCATCACCATTCCCCAAGTGCCTATGTTCCTTTTCCTTCATCTCTTGCATTCGAGCCTGCAGGAACATGAGTAGATCATAGAACTTTTGAATTTTTGAAGTAACCAAGGCACGTTTAGAAGCATTTAAAGAAGCCAGTCACTAGACTACTTAAAATTCTGTATTTATCTGTGTTTTTCCGGATCAAACTAACTTCCAAGTGACATTTTCTATTTTCTCCACCGCTACCAATAAAAATTTACAACCCAATGAAACGTCATGGCTATTGGAACTGTCAGATAAGAGGGCTGGAGTAGCATAAAAGGGCAGAGAGATTGTCAATTTGTCATACAGAACCAGTAAAGAAAATAAGTTAATATTGCTGCTCCTACTTGTGATTCTATGAAATATTTCAGAATTAGTACCCTGTGGAATGCCAGGTCCAGGATATCGGTAACTAAACAAATAAAAGGAGAAGATTTAGTTAAGATGAATGACACTGATATGTTCGAACACATACAAGTGTGTAAATATCGGTGCAGACAAATGAAAAGAAAATGATATTAAAATTACCTTCAAGCGGGCAACAAGTGGTTCTTCCTTGGGAGCCTCCGCAATGTCAGTTGTATGATTCACGGATAGGCTATCAGTGAGGATGAGCTCCTTGTGGTTGATATCATTGATTTTTACACCATTCAGACTGTCTTCTACATTCTGCCTTTCAGCTGCCAGCTTTGAATCTTGCCTAGCACCACTCTCTTTCTTCAGCTGAGCAACAAGCACCCACATATTTGCTAAATCATTTTCCAAGGCTGCCTCCCTTTTCTTTCCCTCTTCAACCTTTTTCCTGTACTCATCTTCCACAACTTCCTTCTCAGACAAGAAAGCCTCCAGAGCTGCCTCCCGCTGTTTTCTGGCCTGCAACTCCATCTTTAAATCTTCAGGATCTAGGTCCCATGTGTCGAAGTCATCATGAACCGCTCCTGGAATTTCACTTCCTCTGCCAGAGATCCGACCTCTACGCCCTGGTCGTAGGTTTTCACCATGCTTTCGGTTTCCAACATTACCTGTTTGTGCAATGGAACTTCGAGAATTTAACATCTCTCGAGCAGCCAACAACTCTTTCTCTAGTTTTCCGTTCTGTATCGAGAGCTTTGTGACTTCACCAGCTAAGTTTTTAAGCTCAACAGCAGCAGCAGATGCTAATTCTTTAGCATACAAAGCTTCCTCGGACAGTTTTTGGTTCTGTACATGTAACCCACTATTTTCCTCTATGATCTGGACATGTTCTAGCTTTAGTTTACCATTCTCAATATCCTGCTCAAATGGTAAAACAATATATAAGATCTGTGATACAAACTCATCCAGAGTAAATGCAACGTTAATAATGTGACTGTAAGGTGAAGACGGAAAAAATATGCATAACATCATATGAAAAAGTTAGGAAGATCCAATCTGATAATTGGGATGTATACAACTAACAGAATCAAAGAATTCTAACTAGAAGTACATGGAACAGAAAAATTGCAGATAGTTAATTACAACAAAGATTTGAAACGAACTTTGCACCAGAAAAGCATAAAGCATTTGAGGAGGAAAGAAAGAAGAGAACAGGTACACCTGATAGATCCACAAATTAGATCATTTAAATTCCTCTGACGAACATATCTTAGAATATCTCTTGGTCCCAACATATCATCATGTTTTAGATTCTAATCTTAAGGACATCCAAAGTATGAATAAATAAGGTTCTCCACTAGTTACATTGGTGGAGTTACATAAAGTGAGTTCTAATAAGCTTCTTATGACATTTGTTTAGTTTTAAACGGGTATTATATGTAGGAATTGTTTCTGCGGTGAATAATAATAAAGGGATTGTTATACAATGAAAAAACAATGTTACACCAAAGAACAATAATACAAGGAATATCATGTGAGAATTGTTAGTGTTCACTTGCATTCATTTTGATGCAAGGAGGTTTGTACATGTGATCCCTCCTTTGTAACTTATCTTTAATTAAAATATTGATATGGCTCCGAAGAGAGACCATCTATAGAGAAATTATATTAAGAAAAGAAAAGAAGTCTGTTCATCACATCGAAGACTGATGCAACATATACTGTCAGGAGTTTGGTTTAAGGCTTCAGATACTCCCCACCTTCCTAAATACTGGGAATGGACACTATCTGTATCAAAAATTTGTTCCAAGGGTACCAGTCCACTCAAGTCCACGGATAAAGATGCAGACCACGTCTATTGCTAGAAAAATGACATAAAAATCACCTGGGACTGAATTTTCTTTCTAAGTTCATCAACATATTCAGCAGATACACGTTGTTCCAATGATGGGTATGACTTTTCAGCCTTGACTGAAAGCAGCTGCTGCTCAAGATGATATATCTTTTCCTGCAGTTCCTTGTTCTCTGAACACTGGAAACAACAAAAAGATAACAGCCACATTATTCTTGGGAAAAAAAAACTACTAGCTTGAAATTGAATACAAGATCAACAAAATAGCACTGACAGATATTTGATTTGCAGTGAAGATAAATAGCACTGCTATCTGACCTTGTTTTGCAGCTCCTCCTGAAGAATCCTATTGTCTGCTGATTTTATCTGCATCAGAGGATCAACTTGTAAACAGTTCGGAGTAGAGATAGCTACTCAGATTGTGACAACAATGAAAAATTTCTTAGATTTGTCTTCTTTGTCTTTTCTTAAAAGGAAAAAGGTGTCAATAAACTCTTGTCTGCTACAAACCTCAAGCTCAAAGCCCGCCTGACTATACTGTGTCATCAATTTCATCAGAGTCTGCTAAAAGACAGAAATATGAGACACACAAATTTGAAAGGAAAAAGAAAAACAATGAGGCCAAAAAGGATAACACGAGGTCACCTGCTGCATTTCAACTAATGATGCTTTTGAAACTGACGCTTCCCCATTTTCAACAATGCGCTGTTCCAGCGTCCTCATTTGATTTCTCTTTTCTTGGATTTCACGCTCTAAATTTTCAATCTGTCATAGAGGTTAGCATAAGAGTCTTGATCCTAAGCACAAATGCACAATTACATAGACAATATAAACGAATAAGTAACCTCCATTCATACAGCTGCATTGCGTAAGGAAGAACAGGACATTTATAAAGAACACAACTCTACTTCCTGTGATTATGACATGAAAAGCCTGGGGACTTCAAATATTGGAGATGCTTTATCATTTTGGTAATGACACTAGAGAGAATAAGTTCGAAACTTAACAGAAAGACACAGAACCTAGAATTTTGTGATATGAATCAAATGATAAATTCATATCCAACAGTAGAATAGTAAAAGGACTGCCTTTTGGAAGAAAATCTAAAAGAGATCCTAATCACCCGCAGTAGGTTATAGCAGTCAAACAAATCATTGACCCATTCAACTTAACCATCAAATCGTTTTGAAGATTGAAAAAGAATAACAGATATATACTTGATTTCTTGAACTCTCAGGATCATTTACAGATTGCTCCATCAATCGCTTCAATGTACTGCTGCTGAATGCAATCTCTCCGCTAAGCATCTTAACTTGCTCAGCCAGGAGGTCCATTTCATCTGACATTGAGATACCTTCCTGTATTCAAATAGAACAGGCAAAATCATCATGTTGCCCCACATATAATTTGTTCAACGCATCAGATGAAGGACTAGAAAGATGTTCCAGCTATACTGACTTTAGATATAAGCAAATAAGCATTTCCCCAAACCCGTAGGATCATTTAGTCAATTGAAAGTTAAAAGTGGATTATAACATTATTAGATCATAGTGAAGGAATCATTAGAAAAGGAGATCGTGAACGGATTGGGAGGGATGGGATTGTGGAATATCAACCAATCAATCAAAGCTAGTTGAGGTCAGCTATATAACTCGCTTAATAAATTTTCATCTATTGGGGCCTAGGGGATTGTCAATTTGATTAGGTAAATTGTATAAGTGGTTTTGTATGTACAATGTAGATGACATGTGTTCATAACTTTCTTCTGAAAATATGCTTATTATGTATACAATTATTATTATTAAAGTAAAAGAAATAACAAACAAATTTAGGTAAGAAAAAGGGTGACAGCTGATGATCAATCATGCTTAAGGTGGTGAGTGAGATGGCATAAGCTGCGGTGAATGCTAAGGCCAAGGTAGAAAGGAAAAAATAGTATTTCCATGTCGCATCAATGGGATTGTGATCCAAGCAGTCAAACGCCCAACATGAGCAAGGAGTTGTACCCCCACGCAAAGCTAAACCAAATTCCTGATAAATGAGGCATGGTTTCTAAACCGTCCTTATCCCATTCTTTATCCACAAACCAATTTCCATTAGGCGAACATGATTGGCCTATAAGAAAACTATCATATAGCTACAGAACCACACAACTTCTCAATCCTGATACAAACTTGTGAGTACTCAAATTTCATATCTGGATCAATGTTTATTTAATTTGCAACTTCAGCAAGATATGTAAATAGCTAATGTCAAATTCTGGACAGTGAAAATGACATTGACTGGCATTTATTGGTGAAATACATGGTTGAGGCACATATAATCCCTGAAGCTAGGTGCATCAAAGGTTAAACATTTCACCTTGCTTAGGTGGTGCTTCAGTACTTGCACTAAGATGCTAAGGCGTGCGCCTCAGAGCCAAAGCCATGCTTTCTGAAGTGGCGGCACTAAAGGCAAGTATAAATGGTAACTAAATAATTTAGTTATAAAGGAAACTAAATGGGATTATAGAAATGATTATGAAAATTATTTAAGAATTTTGGTAATGGAAAGTAAGAAAAAAGTTGAATTAAAACTTAAATTTGCATCATTTTTAATCTAACCAAATTTCAAAATGAGTTCTGAACTTGATTGACATAGTTTTGCTCATACATTTCTATTCATTTGCCCTTAACAATGTTGCTTGAGTATTGAGTTAACTTCAGTTGCTTTCCAAAGATTCTTTTGATTTATTTTCATTTGCACCGCTGAAATGTGTGCTTGATTTGCGCTTTGTGCTTAAAGCTTCAGTAGACCTCAGCACTCTATGTCGTAGAAGTTGCATTTTTCAGTAAAATAATTTCACCTTAATGAATAAGACCAACTGCAAATGTTGACTTGCAAATCTTTCGAGTCCGTGAAAAGGATTAAGATTTGCGTGCACTCAATTGGCAAATTGAATTATGAACAACTAAATAAGCAGCCTCCACTTAAAAGTGAATAAATTGTGAAACAAAGAGAAAGCAGAGACAACATACTATGGTACTTCCAGCCTGTGATATATCATCATTCCACTTGCTAGAGGATCTTTTGTGTTTTAAATCAGAACTATCTGTCGAAGGGTCCTTCTGATTCTCGCTATCTGTGAGCATAGAACTGTCCATTTTCTGAAGGAAAAGGTCAAATATAGACGATTTCAATACACAAAAAAAGAGTTCTATCCTGGATTAGCTGAAGGCAGAAATAATAACTGGAAGGAAAAGAAACAATGAGAGGAATAGTTTAAAACAACGAGAGGAATAGTTTATATTCCATTCCAATAATAATGAGTTGAGCCAGTTGAATGGAGAATATAGCAATGATTAAACAAACCATCTTTGACAGTGCATAACCAATTGCAGAATTTAAAGCAATCATCTAGGTTAAAATCCAGAAACTATGCACAGAGGCTGAGCAAAGAAAGATTGGAATTGAAGAAAACAACTCATGATAATAAGACAAAGAGAAGCCTACATCATCTTCAGAAGCAGAAAGACTCCTTTGTTGAGCAGCAACATCACCCAAACCAGGAGTTGAATTCTTTGAAGAAACAAGGATCAGTTTAGTTAGCCTCTGTATCCGACTAAGTAGAGCTGCCTTCTCTTCCTCTTCCTCTTCCAATCTTGATTGCATTTTCACTTGTCCCTCTTCCAACTGTAAAATGAACGAGAATAAGTAATTCAGTACAGAACCCATTCTCATTAAAAGAAGAACACTCTAAAGAAGCTAATAGTGTACATATATTAAACATGCAATTAATTTGATGCAATCACATCTACCTATAGTCTTTAACACATCATTTAACTTTAAATCATACCTGCTGTCTCAAGTTCAAAACTTCTTCATGATTGACCCCTACAAGCATCCCCCTTCTTAGCTGATCAAGTTCTTGTTTCAGACATGATATTTCCCTCTGATATTTCTTAATCAGAGACTTCTCATCAATTATCTGAAACAATTACATATTGAACTGTCAGCCTTCTCTATTGCAATTCTACAGAACAGAAGTGATGCTAAAAGGGCAAACCTGGTTGCGTGAAGCATAAATTTCAACACGTTTAGCCCTACTTGCAAACTTTAACGTATTATGTGTTTCCTCCATATTGCTTGAAGCAGGAGTAACTGTACATATGAGCTGCAGATAACAAAAAAGGGAGAAATTAGGCATCATAGCTATGAAGCAATTAATGTAACAGCAAGCACTGTGAATATCAGATGGAAAAAGTGTGCCTCATTTTTTATTTAAAAGAAAAAGAATGGGGAGTTAAGAGGCTAAAGATGCACAATTGCATATCATTAAAGCTGAATAAATAAAAGATATGCAGAATATATAGAACTCCTTGTATGCACTCATCATACTTACAGAAACATGTCCATGTCCACTCAGCGATGATTGGAGTAGGCGAGTAAGTTTAGAATCTCGATAAGGAACATGACATGCCTTCCCCTCACTTAGTTTTCCAATGACCTAATACATGAGAGCACAATCAATGCATCAGCTTTACAATCAGATTATTATAATCTTTAGCACAGCCTGAAAAGTAATAAGTGAATCATTATACTAAGCAAGGACGAGAAACTGAATTATGACAACTGTGCCATTATACAATTATTGTAGAGAACCATCATAGAAATGGTCAATGAGGAATGCTTAAAGTACATACAGTTCCTAGAGTCAGCAGACTTTTGTTTATGTATGATCCTTCCTTTCTCCGTAATCCCGTTGTTTCAGTTTTAGAGCTCTCAGACCCTGCTAAATCAATCAGGTTCTAAGGGGCAAAAAAAGAAAAAGAGTGAGATGCTATAATGTACGCGTTGACATTTGAATACTGAACAAACAGTGCAAGTAGTCATACGAGCTGTGAGAAGATCACTCCATCATACTCATCACCATGGGCACTACTTTCAATCATCTGCAAAATGTGCAAGGAAGTGGACACAATAAGATAGGACTACAAAAACCAAGCACAATGTGAATGTTGAAAATTTTAAGCAGGGAGGGAGAACTATAAAGTAACCAAACTGAAGATTATGACCGCAGACTCTGATAGAGCAATAGATAGTATACGATATTTTAATAACCAGGATAGATATTCCAGAAAAATGGAATGTCCATAACAAACCAAAAGATCTGTTATTCAATCCCCTTATGTGCTTTAGAACTTGCTTCCATAGCCTTCTGATGAAATATATTCAATCACCAATCAGAGTTCCCAAGGATGATTATCAAGTTAACAGCCACTTAATAATCAGAGGGATAATTCACATATTTCTCAACGGTAACTAGCAGCATTCCAGGTTGAACAAAGCAATTATGTAACAATGGACCATCTTGAGCTACTTACCAAAGAAAATATTGTGTGACTACGGCTACTGAATAAATTGAAATTATTTGAACCAACGTGACGGTGCTCTGCAATACAAAAGATAAAAATCAATGTAAATTGTCTGTAACATGGCCTTGGCCGTCAACAATGGGTTTGGAGAGAAAGAATTGGAACATATAGAATAATTACCTTCCCCAGCAGCAATGAATGAAAGAGCATGCCCGGGTGACAAAACAACTTCCTCCTTTATACCCTCAACATAAGTACCCTGAATATTAATGTCATGCATGAAATATCAAGAACTATACCTTAATACTAGAATCAACTATAAACAGCAGCATAAACATCTGTAACAAGGAAAAAATATAGAGGAAAACTCAGGATCTGTTGCTTAGGTGGTGAAAAAAATAATATGAACAAACATCCTAAACCTAATATCTAGGTAGAGAAGTTAGAGGCAACCTTAGGAACTATAGCTTTGGTGATGAAAAGAACTATATGGAGCTAACATCCTATATGTATATGTTAGCTTCGGTTTGTTACTTGATTCACTTTCAGGGTTACTAGTGACTCAAGATATATTAGGTGTACAACAGTACAAGTTTAATTAATTCACAAGCTAGTGATCATTATTTTTGTGCAATTGTTTTCTATTATTTTCTTAAATGAATGTCTATAGGTACAGCATTACATCCAGATCCCTCATATGAAACAATATTCTCATCTTCTGACAAAAAATGTAGAAAGAAACATCAAAATGACCAGAATCATAACTTCAAGAAAAACTGGCTTTATAGAAACAAATAGAAAAAGTGTTGCCAAATGCCCCCTAAAAAGTAAGTCTTATTAGCACAAAAACCTGTGCATCTTCCCTGACACGCAAATTCTGGCCAGTAGGGTCCAGCAAGTCATTGATAACCTGACATCATAAATACGGAGAGTACAAAAATTAATTGTGGTAAAAATTGGTATGATAAGTTAGAAATGTCAGAACTGACAAGGTTATAAAGACAGATGCTAAATATACACTAAACACTTTGTATCGGCGAAGTTTATGATGCAGCTATGAAGGATATGAGCTAAAAATCTAAACAGAAGTAGCATCGAAACAAACTCATCTATGTAGGAACAACCATGAAAAGCATAATGATTGTTACTCTTTCTAATTAATGTCACTACATTGTATGTGAAAATATTTGTTGATGTGCACCATACTAACCTCGTTGTAGATTTCAATATACGACACCCGAAGTAAGAATTCGCGTCCAGGAGTCTGAAAATTTTAAGAGTAGGTCACACTTTCCGTGAAATAATCAATTAGAACTTGAAACAAGCATGGTTCTTCAATCCTCATGGAAGGATGATTGAGGAAATTGAATAATGCCATATTGCTCTAAGGTGTCTTGCTAGACAAAAAAAAATGCAGCACCGAATTTTCAGAATGAGGTAAACTTCCAAGCTTACTTACATCTTGAATGAGGCTAAAAACATCCTTTATCGCCAAAGGAATTATGCCTGGAGTATTGTGATCTCCCTGTTGAAAGCAAGATCCCAAAAATTAACATTCAGATAACAATAACTTGTGCACTTGGGTGGAGTGGGGATTGGGGAGGAGAAAAACAACTTCAATTAGAAAAGAGGAAAATGAAGCAAGAAACTACAATTCAACCAGATTCAACAAAACATGCAACAAATATAAAGATTATGCAGTATTACAGGGCAGGAGCTTTGTCAATAGCTAACGACCAAAAGTTCCTAGACATTTCATTGGCAATGTAACTGAGTCGGTGAACTTTCTTTCAATTCAAGGAAAAAAAGATATTACACAAAAGGAAATTAACTTACATGCATAGTGTGTGTCTTTCCACTACTTGTAACTCCATAAGCAAATACTGTGCCTGCATAATCAGCAGGTCTCATGTCAAAATACAAAAAATAACAGATCAATACAATTAAATCGGACAGCACACTGTGTCACACATAACTGATAACAATTGAGTCTCAAGAAAAGATACCATGTATGCCTTCCATTGCAGCCTTAACCACAGGTTGAGCAGCTACTTCATAAACATCCTGAGTACTTGTTTGAGGTCCAAACACACTATCTACCCAGCATCAAAGCAAACATTACCAAAATAACTATATTAACTTCAAAGAAAATCTAATTCCTAATCAATTATTTCCAAACCATCCATAAATTCAACATTATCCCCAAACTAAACTAAGAGAAATTTCACAGCTAGCAGAATCGGAATCAAGATGAAACCCAAAAGAGCGTAGAATTGTACCAAATGCATAAGCTGTAGCTGGATTATACTCGTTCCGCACAGTTTTACCACCATCTGCATACCACGCAATTTCATCTCCCTTATGATATTCTCGTTCACTGTCGCCATAATCACACCAATTCAAATACTAACTACATTGTCCCCTAAACTTCAGCTGTACATACATCAAAAATTAGCTAAACCAGATCCAGAACTAACCTCATTGGCCGAAACCTAACCGTCACAGAAATACTATCTCCGGATCTAGACTCATCAACTGGTTCATCAATCAACTCCTCTTCCGATGGATAACTCACTGGCGTACGATTTTCATAACCTTGTGAGTACACCGAATCGGAACGACTATGACTTGGAGTCATGGATCTGGAATTGTAGCTATTCCCGGAGCCATAAAACGACGTCGTTGATGAAGAATATGATCGTGGCAACATCCGACCGTTCATGATTGAAGATGAAGACGAAGAAGATGAAGAATAAGGAGTTGAAGGTTTACGGTAGTGAAAAGGTGAACTACTTCTCCCTTTCGATGATGATGATGATGCCATTAACAATCAAGCTCAAGCTCAAGCTATAGCAAATGTACATTTTGCAGTAAACATTAATATGGATGAAGATTGAAGAAGAAAGAAAAATGTAATGGAGTTTTGAGAAGCTTCAATGGTTTTTGTTGACTCAGGCTCACTAGTCACTGTGTGTGAGTTAATGGTGCTATTATTGTATAGATATTTGAAACTTCATTTCTTCTTCTTTAAGACAAAGAAGAAGTACAGAGAAGCAAAGAGAGGGGGAGGAGTGAGAAATGAGGAACAAACAATGGTGAAGGTGAGTTTGAATTATTTTGATGATACAGTGGAATTTCAAATTTAAAATAATGGAAGGGTAACTTTGTCTATTTTACTCTAGGGGGTTGGGGATTTTTTTCCCTTAAATTTGACGGTGCTTTATGTTTATAATTTTATATTTATATATAACACATAAATATGTCATTTAATTTTATCTTATTTCATGTCTATACCCTTCAATTTTATATATGCATAAATAGACGCTTAAACTTGTATAAAATTGAATAAATAGATACACACGTCCTATGTGACATCCTACATAGAAATTTATATCCTACGTGCTTTTTCTGAGTGTATTATGTCACATAGGACACATGTTTTTACTTGTTTAACTTTATACAAATTTAAATGTCTACTTGTGCACACTCAAAATTAAAAGCCGTAAATATAAAATGAGGCCAAGTTAAAAGGTCTATTTATGTATTATGTCCAATTTTAATAAGGATAATTTAATAGATATAGTAAAGTTTTTCTTATTTTAAAATTTATTATCTTATCAAATTGCATCACATCAGATAGAAAAAATTTATTGCATTATTGCGAATATTGAATATAGATATAGTAAAAATCTTACAAATATCAAGTATAGTTTGATCCATTCCAGCTGACAGAACATTAAAATGATCATTAAAATTAACAAAAATGTCACATGTTTCACGTCTCTGACTAAGTAGAGAGTAAGAAATGAGATTTTCTTCAATTTCATCTTTTGCCTCCAATTACGTAAAATAAAATAAAAAGTTTATAAAAGAGAATGACTACAAAATTGAAAGGGAAAAAAGTTCACTAATAACAAAATAAATCCATAAGAAGAAGAAAAAAAAATGAAACTGGGCAAGAAAATCCCAATCGCTTTAGTTATTGAGTTTGAACATGTCAAAAACTATTTAAATAATTCATTTAAAAATCTTGTCACTAGAATGAAAAATTCTCAATTTTGTAAAGGTAACATATGTGCTCAGGGTTAGTTTGGTTCAAAATAAAATTATTTTAATAGTAATTATGAGATTATAATTCTAAGATTACAATCTCATCTTTCATATAGCCATATTCCCAAAATGTTGTTTTAAATTTAATTTGATTTTAGCTAAAACCTACAACCAATTTAATTCCAATTTTTATGCTATAATAACCTGTCCTATATGGATATTTTTTTACACGAATTCGAATTTAATCAGACTTCAATGCAAATATCGAGTAAAAAAACTAACTTGTCCTATAGCCAAACAGCCTCTCAAGGTCTTCGAATAAGACAAAAATTAGTTTAGTTTGCTCTAAACTTAAAAAGACCATTGAGCTAAAAACTCTAATTGTGGTGGGATGCGTGAAAATATTTTCTTATACATCTATCTAAGACCTTTGAAATGCATATTAAGCATCTTGATATTTTTAAAAAAATTGTTATACAAAATGGTTTAGTAATTTCCAAATCAAAAATGAGTTTATTTCAGATTGAAGTTCGATTCTTAGGACACCATATTTGTCAAGGAAAGATTACACCAATACAAAGATCTATTGAGTTTGCGTCAAAATTTCCTGATGTTATTACTGATAGAACTCAATTACAAAGATTCTTGGAAAGTTTAAATTATATATCCTCATTTTATAAAAATTTATCTCGAGATCTAGCCCCTTTATATATATATATAAACTTATATTTATATTTTTCAATTTTAAGCATGTACAAATAAATATTTAACTGTCATAAAATTAAATTAATAAATATACACGCATTTTACCTAGCAAATCATGTTCACAAATTCATATGGTTCCGTAAATATGTCGAATGTGTAATTGTTACTCCCTTTGTCCCTAATTACTTGTCCACTTTTGAATTGTCATATCTATTAAGAAAGCAATGAATGACATAGTGAGTTTACCATTTTACCCCTATTAGTTATGAAGTGGGTGAATTTAAAATTTAAGATTTTTCAAAAAGTTCGTTAATTAATTGAGGAAATAATAGGTAAAAAAATAATTTCTTTCTTGATTTGTTAAAATGGACAAGTGAAAAGGTACAACTAAAAAAGAAAAAGTGGATAAGTAATTAGGGACAGAGGGAGTACCTAACTTGTTACAGTAACGAAAAGAGAAGTGGCTTTACCAACCAGGGTTGTGGTGAAGTGGTAAATATTTTTTCATCCTTAACCAAGAGATCTCGGGTTCGAGTCTCCTTGAATATAGAATCGCCTTTGTTAGCGAGTGTTTTACCTCTAATATGGAACTTTCCGACACAAATTTAAATTTAATGAGCTCCAATGTAAGTACTGAACACCGGAGGAGAAAAAAAAAAGAAAAAAAGAAAAGAGAAGTGGATTTGGCCGCGCTCTGCCTTTATTTGAAAACTCAAAACTCATCAATTAATGTAATGTAAAAGTGAACAGACAAATTGAAACAAGACTTGGTAGGGACTACCATTTGCCATCTGTCCATTCTCATGTGAATTTGGTTAGCTTGTAAAAATTTCTTTTTTATGAGTACTATTACTACCTCCATTTTATTTTACTTAATTCTTATATTAAAAACAAAATTTTCATATTACTTGTTCGTTTTAGCAATTTAAGAAAAAAAAATCTTTATTATAATTTATTTATCTTATTATTTTTAGCCTGTTAAAAAAAAGAAATAATTTTATAACAACTTTTAGCTTTTACTTTTCACTTGACATGTGTAAAATAACATTTTGATACGTTCTATATGTTTTTAATATAAAATTACAAAATTCAGAAGTATTATTTCTTTCACGAATAAATATCCTCATCGTTAAGTAACAAATAAAATAAGGATTTTTTAAAATATAATTAATAAAATTATATCCTAATAAATAAAAAAATTTAAACATGATTGTCAAATCAAGTGAGGCAAAAGAGAAGGAATATAAAAGAAAAACTGAAGTTGTCTTGATTGAAACTTGAAAGTGTGTAGTGTGTGAAATGAACATGGAAAACCACACTCCGCGCAACACCCGACATCATTTATTAAATTAATTAAATACTACTATACGCCTTTTTTTTGAATTTGGCCTTGGAGTTGGGAGAATGTGCTCATTGCTTCATCTATATTTTTTATTCAAAAATTTGGCCAACTATAAATGGAGTCCCATGAGGATATGATGTACGCAGATCGTATCAGCTATTACTATATCATATAAGTATAGAGGCTATTTTTGACAACTCATTAAATTATGATAATAAAATCTTAAATACTTTTGAAAAAGCTTTGTATGTTTATTTTTATTTTTTAAAAACTTATATTTGCCAAAAACAAGTTAAAAACCTTATCAATCACAAAAGAATAACAAAACAAAAATAATTACCTCATAAGTGAAAATATAAAACTCATTATATAAAAAGTTGTAGAAATGAAGAGAAAGATAGTGTTCATGTGATTGAGGGTGTGACGGTGTGTCTTTATTTGTGCTATGGATAATGACCTAGTAGACAAAGACAAATACCAACACATGACCCCAATAGCAAGTAATTTTTGCTTTAGTGGTAATGGGGCCTTTCTTCATTCATTCTTTTTTGTTTGTTTGTTTGTTTTTAAGAAATTCGATGGTAAAATAATTATTGATAAAATTGATTCCTAAGTCTACAATAGTATGATCAAATTATCTTTTTCCTTTGATTTATGAGAAGATATATATTTTGAGATTTAGATTGATTTATATAAAGTATGAAGTAAAAGAATTATATCATTTGGACTTTGAGTAGTTATTCAAAACAAAAAATTGATTGAATTATCAATATTAGGACAATGCATTGTAGGTTATTCTTATAGTTAAATTAAAATATATGTTTCGATGAAATACTCATCGAAGTGTAAAAAACATGTTACGCAAGAAAATAAAAGACTAGAATTAGTATTAACGTCAAGTGCTTTTATTATTTTATGAGTGATAAGTTTGTTTATGTCACTAATATAGGTCATAGTGCAATGATCAAACTGTTTCACCCTTGATCAGATATCTCGGGTTCGAGCCCTTCAATGTAGGCCCGAACACCGAATGAAAACCCCAAAAAAAAAGTTTGTTTACGTCTTCGTGTGTTACTTTTGGAAGCGCCTCAAAGATTTTTCTTACTGGTTGAAAATAAAAGAGTTTGCTTACCACAAAGCAAAAGGTGTGACTTTCATTAATATTGGATTGACTCTAATGCCTAAGATATGTAACACTTCGTGCTTTTAGATTATGATTTGAATTGTTCTATGCATGAAATTAGATTCAAGTTCGATAAATTTGATTGTACCTAAGTGTAAAGGTGAAGTTTTAAGTGTGGAAATGTATTGGACGTGAATTAATGTTGTAAGAGAACTCAAACACAAAATTGAGTTTAAAGCTTTTGAACTGATTAAATTTTTCGTATGAGTTCATATAAGGGTCAACTTCAAATAAGCATATCTCCTAAAATATAAAGAGTAATGTGACCCATTAACCATCAAATTAAAATTCTACAAGTCTGTTTTCAATGCATCAAATGTTTATCATTCGAACTTTCCTATAAAAAGTTATGATTATTTTATCATAATGTAGCAGAGCACGTATATTGTACGATCAGAATTAATGTGGGACGCACTCCCATTGTGATGCCCGCACCTTGGGCCACACAATGACCCCCGAAACTTGATAGGTTATGTCCAATTATGTAGATGGAGTGCCGATAACACTCTCGTTGTGTTGTCCGCTCTTTGGCTATGACACAATGGTCAATGGAATTTTTAAAACACTTTCTTCTTCAAAATTTTCATTTCCATCAACCCTATAACGATTTTATCTTTTCCATCACTATTTCTAATCATTAATTATGAATTTATAATAAGATTATATGCCATAATCTTATGAAGTTTCAAGAAAAATCATCTCTAAGATTTAAGAAAACTTTTTGTGGTTCTTCTCCTATCAAGACATTGATTTTTAGAGTACATACATTGAATTAGTATAGTTATCCTTCTAATACAATTACTCATTTTTTGAGCAATTGCAATAATCAAGGTCATTAATATTTTTAATATAGTAGATATTATATATCACACGTACCATCATACTCAATGAAATTATTTAATTTTAAAGGGGATTTTCAACAATTTCGTTAATTCAAAATATAAATTAGGTATATGTCCGTTTAAAGGCTCTGTTCAAGTGTTTGCCAGTCCTGTCCTTTAAATGACATATTAACTTAGCTATATATAATCATCATTAGGTCAAACATAATATTAGTACTCCCTCTGTCCAACAATACTTGTCCACTATTGACTTGACACACTCTTTAAGAAACAATAAATAGAATGGTGATTTTACTATATCACCCTTTGAATATAATAAATACAATGTATTGAAAAATGTAATAGGGAGATAACTATAATTAATGATAAGGGTAAATTAGGAACTAAGTGTAAAATTATGCATTGATTTCATAAAGTGAATAAGTATTGTTGGACATCCCAAAATAGTATCGTGGACAAGTATTGTTGGACGGAGAGAGTAGTAAATACTTTGCATTAATGATCATGTAGTGATGATTTCGACGCTGATTTAATCATAATAATAAAGTGAACTCAAAATTATTAAGAAATCATGATGAAACAATTATTTAACTCTAGTAATAAAGTGAACTCAAAATTATTAAGAAATGATGATGAATCAATTATTTAACTCTACAAACAATAATAAAATTATCATATATTTCTTTAGTAGGCACTACAAAAAAAATTTTGAAATTGTCTACTATCTTAATTTATTTTGGATAATTGCCGCTATATTAAATTAGCGACGAATTTTATTATTTAGCTACATAATTTATCAATTTTTATTTTAATAATAAGGATGAACAATTGTTGTTACTTATTACTAGTTCACAGTACATTATATCCCAAAACCAAAAAAAAATAAAAAAAAATACTCGTTTCAAACCTGTTGGCACTAATGGCAAAATCATACTCGCTCCGTCCACTTTTAATTGTCATAATTTTCTTTTTTAAAGTCAAATTATAAGAATTTTGACTTATATTTTACGATGTATTTTTTCATCATATTGATATGCAAAATATTGCAATTTATAGTACTTTTTGTATAGTTTTAAATATCTAAATTTTTTGTTTAAAATATCGAATTAATGTGATCTAATTTAACTTTGAAAATTAGTCAAATTAACTTTCACCACAATATAATAATTAAAAATAGATAGAGGGAGTACTAGACAAGTTTTATTTTTAGTGTTGGGATTAATTAAATTCACATTTTTAGTGTGAGGATTAATTAAATTCACGTACAAGTGATACAAATGTCGAATCAAGAGTTATGTGTCGAAAAAATCACAAAACTAGGCCAAGTAATGCATATAGAAAAGTGACTTCTTATAGGACAAAATAATGAAAAGTGACGTTACTATATAATTTCCAATATTGGATGAGACCACTTAAAAGCAGTGAATTCAAATAATTCATTTTGCATTATTTGCATAAATATCATAAAAAATTGTACTCTTAAAAATAAAATAAATTACTGGCCGCAAGAGATAAAAGTGATATGATAATAATACTCCTTCCGTTCCTTTTTAGTTGTTATGTTGTGTTTTTCGAAATTCAATTTGATTAATTTTCAAAGTTAAATTATATTACATTACTTTGATATTTAAACTAAAAATTTAGATATCCAAAAACTATATGAAAAATACTATAAACAGAGGCGGAGCCAGGGTTAGGAGTTTGGGGGTTTTAAATCAATTTTGTTAGGGGTTCACAAGTTAATATACCTATATATTTATTTAATTTTCTAATACAAATATAGGGTCTACAAAAAAGCTAGTGGGTTCGTCCGAATCCACGAACCCCCACCTAGCTCCACCTCTGACTATAAATTGCAATTTTTTACATATCAATATGATGAAAAAATATATCGTAAAATGTTAATTAAAATTTTTATCGTTTAAATCTAAAAAAGGAAACCATGACAACTAAAAAGAAACAGAGAGAGTACTTCACACTAATAAATGTTTATTAACTTCAAACTCATCTAAATTTTATTCATATATATATATATATGAGGGGAGTGCTTAATATAAAGATGCCTTCAAGTAATATTGGAAGTCCCAATTTAGTGGTTTCCTAACTGGACTTGGCTTTTCCCATAGTAATTATCCATCTAAAAATAATTGGACAATAAATACTGTGAAGGAAAAAAGAAGTAGGAATAGAGAATTATTTTCTCCTATATTTATGTAAAGATTTTCTATTATATTTATGGACAAGATAATAGTACGTTATTAAGATAGTGGGATTAAAATAAATTTTGAAACTAAATATATAATGTATTTATCAAATCATGATTAGAGACTTTCTTGATTGATTAAATCTTAACCATTAAATGTAACTTGTGTCATTGTTCTCAATCCAAGCAACAACTTGAAGAAAATAAAGAGAAGAGTAGTGTTTTCAAAAACATTTTTGGGACGAGTTTCGGGGCGAGTCTCGGGGCAGGGCGTACCAAAAATGCTTCGAAGCGCAAATTAAAGATGTAGATCCATAGGGCGCAAGTCCTAGAATTTGGGACATTAGCCCCAAGCGTAAAAACGTAAGTCCTGGACGTAAAAACGTACGTCTCGAATGTTAATTTATTTATTTTTGATTTTTGAACCTTTTTTGCTTTAAATCATTTTTTTTTATTATTGGTGTAATGATATTTCTCAAATAGTAATTATAACACTTTTTTCTTCATTATTGGTTATTAATACCTATTTTATATTATAGATTATTTATTAAAATTTATTTGTAAAATCATTGGAAGTTTTACTTTTGCTTATTTTCTTAGTAATTAAATTATAAAATAAAATATACATGAGACTACGCCCCGTGGATCCATGAGACTTACGCCTCGTGTTTCAAAACTTACACCTCGCCCCATACTGCATAAAACGCCTCGTCTCACGCCCCCGCCTTTTAAAACACCGGAGAAGAGAAATAGAAAGGACCGAATCCTAAAAATTCTATCTATCCTTAAAACACCCAAACTTCTAAACAAAAAAGAAAAAGAAGATGTACCTAATTTATAAATTTTGCGATTTAGAGTAGATTTACCTCTCAACTTTGTGATTTAGAGTTGATATTTGTACCATTTACGCAATGATAAGAATATATGTAAGTCATTTTTATAACAGTAAGTATATCAGCTCTACAACACAAAATTAAGAGACATATCATACCCTTTTCTCATAAATTATAATTATAACCTATTCGAATGTTAAATTTTGTCATTGATATTAATAGATGAACAATAAATGAAAGAAAGCATGTGATTCAGCAACGGTTGTGATGAAGTGATAATTACTCATTCATCTTTAATCAGAAATCTCGAGTTTGAGTCCCCAAAGTATGAAATCATCTTTGTGAATTGTGAGGGAGCGCTTTATCCCAATATGAAGCTTTCCGAAGCAAATTCGCATAAAAACCAAGAAAAAAAAGAAGAAACAAAACATGTGGTTAAGTTGCAGCAATTATTTAAGGTACTGATGACATAATCATCATGTGCTGACTAATAAGAAGAATCAAGATAATGTACCTGATTCCGCGCATGTGTTTTTGTAGTTGGCAGAATATTTCTTCAAATATTTTGGTACTGAAAAAGACTACTTAATATATATATCCAAAAAAGAAACACAAGAAAATAAAATAAATGATTTTATCCTAATTAAATAATTGTTGTAGTACTCATCGTCACAACACACAAGTTATATACTAATGAATGTTGCTATACTCTTTACTTAATTGATTGGCCAAATACTTATACGACCCCTGAGTCTTGGCTCCAAACGTCATTTTGACATCTCAATTTAAATTTATTCCTATTGAACACTTCAATTAAATACATTTCATCTAAATTAAAACATAAGTACTTATGACCTGACAAATGAGTATGAATTTTCAACCTGGTACGTGTGCGAGGGGTGTTAAAATAGAGACGATTGAGATGTAATTAGAGTGTTCTATAGGAAAAGACTTACGTTTGAGGTTTCAAAATGATGTTTGAAGTCAAGTTTAAAAGATCGTATAGATATTTGACTTTAACTAATTTAAATCATGAGTCCTCTTATAACATTACACTAGTGCAAAAATCGTACCCAATTGGAATCACGGGCGAAAACACCCTTCAATTAGGACAGTGTGTCATCTAAAATGACCTCACAAAAGATTTCCCCCACTTACATATCTTATAGATAACATTTTTTTTAAGGTAACATGTACATGTATTAGAGCCATAAATGTTTATATCATTGTTTTATATAATAATACAAAATAAATACTAATTTAAAACATGAAGTAAAACAAACTAAATATAAATCTGCTTACAAATCTGAATTGTGTCAATAAAAGAAGGGCCCTGGCATACAGTTATATATATGACAAAACAAAATGCAGAGAAGGAAAAATGGTTGAAAGGTCCAATGTCTTCCTAACCTATCTTTGCACCTAATTCCAATTGGACCATTAAACAAAAATATAAAAATAAAGAAGATCAGGTGGAATAAATAAAATTAATAATGAGGATGAGTAAGTTTTAGTTAAACACTCCACAAGGCAATCAAGAAGGGAAAGTCTCAACTAAATCTAGACTCTAAAAAAGGATATGGATTAAAATATTATTCCATATCAAGAAATGTCCATAGATTAATGAAAAGGAAAAAGAGAATGGATATAGACATATATATAGTTTATCTTCTTTGATTAAATAAAACCCACACCACACCCAATGAAGTTGAGTTGTTATAAAAAAAAGGGAATTTTCGGTAAAGATATAACACATGAGTTTAATTCAACCTCAACAGTTAACTTATAAAAAGAAGATTGTCTAAATCTATATAAGCAGATCATCAATTTATTTCTAACTAAGGTAGGACTTTAACCTACTCTAACACTAACCAAAGGCTTGTGCTCTATGTGATTGAGTAGAAGCCAATATTTGATATGCTGAGCTTCTCTCTTTTACTCCAAAATATTAAGTGGGAATTGTTTCCTATTCTTTAATATGTAAATAATTCGATCAAATATTTATTCAAATGCATTATCTAATCCATTTGAAGCATGGAAGTAAACACATATATATAATATATTAGATCAATTCAATTTATTTATTTTTACATGAAATACATAATTTGATGAAAAATTGATACGACAATAAATTCATGTGTATCATAAATTGGGCTACAAATCCTCCCCTATTAACATCAATTTAATGCTACCTTAGAGCCTCTTATCAGTATAAATAACCAATAACTCCACTCACCAATTAATGCTTAGACAAATAAAGAGGGACGGAGCTACATTATTAATTATTTTTACTTGTATTTATATTATAAAATTTATTAAATATATAAAAATATTAAATTGTGATCCTATAAGTTATGAAACAAACATGGATCCAATTATAACCTCAAATACTATAACAATTCCTTTTTTCGTACCACTAGAAATGTTTAACGTCACTTGTCCAACTGATGATATTAATGCTTTTGTGTTTCTCAGCGTGGACCGCACTGGATGTTTTCAAGCATTGTGATCGTTAGTTTTGATGGTCTTTTTTTTGTTAACTTGTCTAAGTACTTTCCTTTATCTCATTATTTATCTTGTAGTCATTCAATTCAAAACTCATTTAACTTAAATCTTGATTTCATCCCAACCAATAGAAAGATCACCTAAGGTTTTTAATTTATATGGCCATCTTCTATCATTTGACCCTGTTTCCAAGTTTGATTGCACATGGTTCACTTTTTTCCCCCCTCCTAACATGTGGTCCTTCAAAGCAATATTGATGATTGCCAAGGTTATAATTTATAGTCATGAGCTGTGGTTCACATGCAACCTTTAATACTCATATCTCCTATACTTGCCAATTCCCAGATTTTTTCATATGATTCTTGTAAAAGCCATCATTGTAGTAGTTATGTCAGTAGTTTCGTACTGTTCACTTTTCATCTCACGTGACTTGCCAAATGGTTGGGCCAGAGTTAGAAACTAAGTAGGAATTTAATCGAATCTAATAATTTTAATTCAAATGTTATATTTATTCTTAAAGTTCTATTATTATTATTTAAATAATATTAGTTATCATTGCAACTTCCCATAATATCTGACCGACCTCTGGCTTAGGGAGAGGCAAGTGTAACACAAACATGCGCACAAGACTTACTCCTACATTTCGTATTAGTTCTCATAGTTCAAGGGCATTTTAGACACTCCTCCACACAAAAAAAGGAAACAAAAGTATGCTAATATTACCACTTAATGGATAGCAAATTTTGTGGTATACATTATACCCATGGGAAGACTTGTATCCCATCTGATCTCCATTTTTTTCTGTAGTAACATTTTGTTGTAAGAAAATGAGAAACCTATACAGCTTTCAACTTCTGTAACTCATTCTGTGTTGCCTCTTCTGAATAGAGTATGCCATTCGACAAGGTGAGCCTTCGTAGAGCCATGAAAAATCGAGCCTGGGCAACAAGGACATCGATTAGTCGATTTTACAAAGAAAAAGAATGCATAAAAGTTTGTTCAGTGACATGAAATTTTACCCATTGGAATATTACAAGGGCAAACCAGCATCCAGACAAACCAAGTCCTTTACTGCTCAGAAGCTGGTTCAAAGAAACAATTAAGTGGGAATGTTAAAAAAATGAAATGGTCTAACACACACTTAGGAGTCGTTTGGTTCAAAATCAAACCAACCAGGATATGCCACACAGGGGCGGATACAACATACTGGTACTCTATTCATTTGAACCTAGTACTTTTGAGGCAGAGTATATATATATATGCATAAAAGTTTGTTAATATATATGAATTCAGAACTTCATAATATAAAGAATCTAATGCTAATAAAAATCTTGAAAGTTGAACTCATAGAGTTTAAATCTTGAATCCACCTAATCTAGGATTTAAAACTAGGACTATGACCTTGATAATTTATCCACCTTCTATATGACAAAAGGTATACTAATAAGATTTTCACATAAAAAAAAATATATCAATTTTAGCAAATACCTCCAACCAAACATAGGATAACTTTAGTCTCATAATCCTTCTGGTTTAAGGATCTTTACACAGTCCATGTATTTTAGCCTATTTTAACAGGGCAGAAATCGTTTTTATCATATTATTACTAATTAATGCTTAATTATCATGATGATTTACCGGTAATTGCCTTATAAGTGATGTGATTGTGTAAATATATGTTTCATCTTCAGTGCATATGTTTGCTTAGATAGTTTTACTTCACAATGGATTGTATGAAGGGAAAGGGGTAAAAATAAAAGAGATTAAATTCGAGATATGAAGGTCTAGTGCAGGAAAATGGCAGTCCAAGGCTTAAGGAATTTGATTTGCCAATACACCATGAAGTTTGAAACGAAATTGAACGTACCATGAGGAGAATAGAAGACAAAACAAATATCGAGCTCATTGATAGGCTTATGAATTTCAACTCTCGTCCAGCCTGAATTAATAGATATCGAAACATCATGATGTTGAAGATAAAAGGCTTCTCAAAACATAATAATAATAACAACACAATGAAAAAATTGGTGAATGTGCTATATAATTGCAACAGAAAAACTACAAGCAGGAAATCATAATGATCTCAAAAGCTATTTACAAGTAAAACATAGCGAAAGCTGTTACTCCTTTTCCAGGTAAAGAAACATAAATTACTATATATACACAAGGAACTTCAAGAAAAGAATTTCTATAGAGCATTCTAGCTATTACTTTATATGTTTCTTAGTTTTTCCCTTTGTTTCGACGAAGGGAATAAAATGTTTTTAATATGTCCACATTCAAATTGGAGTTCAAATAATGCTAATATGTTATTGACATTTTGGATAAGGTAAGACAGCCGATACAGAAACCTAGAACTTCAAAATCAAATCTTTTTAGAAGAAGCTTTGGTTAAATGCAAACAAATACTCCCTTTTTCCATGTTTGACTTGGCACATTCCTTAAGAAACAATAAATAAAATTATAATTTTCTATATCACCCCTAATTATTACAAGTCATCTAGAATAAATCCATAATGTTGGGAAATGAATATTGAAAATAATTAGTATTTAATAATAAGGGCAAAATAAGTATAAAAATGGTAATTATCTCTTAGTTTTCCAAACTGGACAAGTTAAAGTGACCATCTATTTTTAATATAGTGGACAAGTAAAAGTGGACGGAGGAGTTAACAAATAGCACATCATCTCCCCCCCCTTTCCTCTCTCACTCTCACTCACTCACTCACACACACAAGCTCTACGTAATACCTACACAACCGAGCTTATTACTTAACTTTATAGTAGAGCTTCTCTTTAGCTTGTTGGATTAGTGTTTAAAGAGTTACATTTTTACGGGATTTGCCTAATAGTCTGCTCATTATATAGCTTTCTCGTGAAAAATGTATTAAGTTTCATTATAATTTCATAAAGATAAATGAATGAAACCCTCAAAGAATGAAAGATACATCTTGTCCTATCAACTTAAATCCTAGTTCTGCTTGGGAAGGAAGATGATCTTTACCCTCGATAGATGTGATCGTATGAACAGAAAAAAACATTCTGTTGTTTAATTAGCATGCCTAAGACATCGAAATAAAGAGTAAAGGAAGTCCTACCAGAAAGCATTAAAACATACCAACAGAGTTCCCTCAAGACTAAGAATGCTGGGTGTCACAAATAGGGCTATAAAGTATGGCAGCAATATTTTTTGCATCTGCATCCATAGAAAAGAGATAAATTATCATGAAAACCAAACAATCATATTTTTGAATCATGTGAAGAGCACAAGAGCTCAATACCCTTCTATCTCCTTCTGATTGTATCAATTAGGCTTCAGACTAATAAGTTTAATGTTACCTAATTTTGAGCTTATGAGTTTATCCTATTCATTATTAAACCTAAAAAGGACGAAAGATAAAGGGTTAATAAAAGGGTGCAGTATTACAAGGTAGACATAAATAATCTATTCATGATCAGGCATTCACAATAACTAGCAAGTATAACAGAGAAAATAACTAATTCATTCCTTTCGCCTTTTTTCTTTTGTTCAATCATTGTTTGTTAACATGTTTGTTAATCATTTCTCTATTTGCTTCTGTATTATCCTGGTAAGTATGTGGAAGAGGATGAACATCCTCACAAATGCAAAATGTGTCAAGTATCATCTATTTCATGTCTAGAACGCTATGTCATAAACCGAAAAGAAATGTGAGGATATTGTAATACTAATTACCTCACGTATGACCTGAGGATCAGATGAAAAGATTTTGGGGAATAACCATGGAATTGATGCTGCAACAGATGCCAATATCGTTCCGGATGATGCTCCAACAATCACTAGGGACTTCAGCAGCATTCGGGCCTGATTTGAAATATACATCTTATAGAGCATTGTAATATGGAATGATGATCAAACTCTGTGCTCAAAGAATTTGATTCTGCAATGAGTCATGATAGCCTAGCAACTTATACGCATGTGGGTACTATATTCAAATTTAACAGAGATGGATGCCAAAATGTATTATGGCTTTGTGAGGCTTGGGTATGGTAGTATGTGCCATGCAGGATGTTGTGATTTTTACCAAAACAAGATTATAACCTTTGACAAATTTCGGTTGACTCCATATAACAATTCGGGCATAAATGACTGTGCTGTTTGCGAGAGAGGCTCACCCCATACTGCACAGATCATGAACAGTTGTACCATGACCTAAGGAAAAAGGCAATATGTTAGTGGTCGTATCTATGCACCGTTTATGGGATATGAAGAAATAAAGTACATTTGAGAATAATACTTCAAAAGAATATTATGTGTTAAGCATACCTGATGAGCAGCAATGATCTGTGTGCCCATGGAGGTAGCAAAATAGACCAGTAGAGAGTAGAATGCAACCTGTAGTTCATCATAGCATCAGATGTCCACACGTAAAATGATTTCGGCACCGAATGAGAATGAGATCAATTCACACAAACCTTTGACATCATTGTTAGAAACACGGGGCCGGCAATCATGAATATCTGCAGAAGTTCATCTGTTGATGGAACAGATATAGCAAAACCCTTATAGCCTTTATTGTTCAGTGCTTCGATCATCATATACGCTGCAACAACCTAAAACGATGTTACCAAGCTAGGAAGGTTATTCTAAGATGTGTGAAAATGGAAATAGAAGAGATAGAGTGATGAAGAACAGATCAAATATATTAGGGATAAAATAAAGGACTTGGTAGGAATGAGTGGTTTACTTGGGACACCATTGTTGCCCATGCCGCTCCAGCAATACCATAACTGAAGACTCTGCACAAGACTATGTCGCCAACGCCATTAATAACAGTAGCAACTGCCAAAGCCTTTAGAGGTCCCCATGAATCTTTCATGCCTAGACTGCACATTTGATGAGCAATAAATATATATCACAAAGTGGCAAAACTGATCAAGTTATGCAAGTATCTGAACTAAGTAATCCATACTGTCAGAACAACATAAACTATCTTCACCTCAAAAGTGACCTAAAGACAAACCTACCATCACTTTTTCGAGACGAACAATGTATATATCATATTACTGTAAAAAGAAGGACCTCTCTTGTAGCTGGGAACAGAATATGCAAAGGTCTCTCTGATCCTCCAACGACCTTTACTTTGTTATGTGTACGTGAAATCAAGAATCTTAATTAGCCTTGAAATGACAAAGATCACAAATTCCACCTCTGTCCAACTCATCTGTGCTAATTTGATTCAAGGGCAAATTATAGGGCTGCAACTAAGTGGAGCTGGTGGACAAGCTATTCATGTGAGTTATAGATCTCCTATTAAAGCTGGAATTTGTACTGTCTTCAAGTGCAACTCATCCCCAATATATACAACTCAATAAAAATATGAAATTTGGTGAGAAAAAAGAGAAGAGGAGGGCTTAATATATGCAACAAATGTTCTCCTACATGGTCAAGATGAACATGCAGCAAAGCATGAAGTAGAAAACAGTGAACCTTGATAAATGATGGCCATACGAATTAGGTTACATAAAAACATAGAAGTGATAAAGAATCAAACCTGAGACATATGTTAGTATTTTCATCTAAACAAAGCTTCTAATATGCAAGAACGAGATGTAGTAGAATAACACAGACCTCCAATCAGTAAGAGGCCAATAGATTCTACTAAACAATGTCTAAAGGAAAATATCAATATGTTACAAGATATTTGAGAATAGGTAAATTGTACCTTGCACTTTGGGCAACCCAACCAACCAGCAGTGCTGGCCATGCCAAGCCTCGAATCTATCACAATAATATCTACCATTTAGTTGAAGTGAAACTTAAATACCCAAGCATCACAATAATATAACTTGATTATACTAGAAATTGATCCTGCATTTTCGGTACACAAGATTATATGCCTTCTACATCAGATAAATTGACAATGTTTATCAAATGACTATGTATCTATCTGCATGACTGCAAGTGTCCACTAGGACAGACAAAACTCCAAAGCTTAACAACTTAAGAAGAAGAACATTCAGAAACGATTTTTAATCAATCATTCAATTTACTCTCAACTTTTCTACCTCCACCAAGTTATTTTTCTCTTTGGAGCAAAAAGTTCACATTTTTCAGGGGCAAATTCTCCATCTAAGCTAAGCTGGACTCCATATCTGTGTCATTTCATGGTTTACGGAACTGGACACTGTTCAAATATTAGATATAGTTTGGCCTCTATAGATGTACCTAATTGACCACCAAGCAAATCCTTCGCTATGAAAAATAGATCTAATATCTCACCAACCAAAACACAGATAAAGCATCGGTGTTCCTCAATTAACACTTTGATGCTAAAAGGAATAAATAAAGGTTAAAAGATCTTCATAACAAGCAAACTATGAACAGAAGTATAACCTGGATATAAGTGTTTGCTGAGTTTATAATTTCTATATTCTTGGCTCCGGCAAAAGCTGAAATTCAGACAAATAAATCCATTAGTTAAGTAAAATATGCCACATTTGAGAGAAAAAGAGGAGATTGAAGATATCAATCTCGCACTTGATACATCCACCAGTCAAAAAAAGTATGAGAATTGCTTACCAGTTAGTGCACGAATACCAAATAGTCTCGTACAGAAAAACATTAGAACACCAAACACCAACCCAAGGAAAATCAAGATAGATATCTGATGCTGCACTTGATCTTTTTCCTGAACCAGAACCAAGATGATGCTCATAAATATGGTAAAGAAATCAGCCTTTAAGAAGTAGTTCAACAGCCATTCCCAAAAAAGTTACCTGCCTTGCAAGTGAAGTAGCAACCAAATTCGAAGTGGCTATTGAGAGGAACATAAAGATATAGCTTGTGTTATCACAAAAGACAGTTCCGGGACCTGCCAATGAAGAAGTCTTAAGCTGAACCATTGTATATAACAGTAACAATTTTGCTTATGTGAGCTTAAAGAAGAAAGAAATAGTCCTTTTTTTAAAAAAAAAAATGGGGGCAGGAGAAGGGGAAATGGGAGAGACAATTATAAAGTGGGAAATCGAACCCTCACCAACTGAAAGGTCAGGTAGCCAACCAACTAAGCTACTAAGATCCCTAAAAGAAAGAAATAGTCCTAAAGTTAGCTTCCTCTCTTAAAAGTACTTTCATGATTATCAGCTACTTTCAATTAGCTAAATTCGGGCTCAAATATGATGAATACTCTATGCTAACGTTTGACCATAGGTTTTGAGGGTAGTTTTAGAAAATTTATCTTCAAATATCCATGAAATTTGATTTCAACTTCCCACAAATTAGCTCAGACCAGTTTTTGGCATTTCAACTTACAAGACTTCCATTCTTTTTCAAGTAAAATACATGTCCAAACATAACCTCAAATTCCGAAAATCACAACTTCAAAAACTCAAAATTTCAAATTTCAGCTTCAACTTCAAAATCTATAGTCAAATTGGAGCTAAATATCAGTTTGCCTGAATAAGCAAAACCGAAATATAAAATTCATAAAGCTGATCAACTAGTACATGATTTAAGATGTGGTGAAGTGAACTAATTTGATTTAGTATAAAAGAGTAAAAGCTTTTGATTTCTAAGGTACCTAGAGCAGCAAGTTCAAGGGAACTTCCTTGACCAACAACAGCTGTATCAATAAGACTCATCAAAGGTCCACATAACCAAAGCCCAACTGCTGGCCCTGAAAACTTGATAATCTCCACCGTTTGATTCCAAATGCTTTCATTCGCAGAGAATTTCACCCCCACTTTTTGTTCATTTTCCACTGAATCTGAACTTTCTATGTTTTCATCAGACAGTTTTTCGTGGTGCAGAATATCTTGGCTGGAACTTGAGCAAGCAGTGATTATTCCCTTGCGAATATTGCAGATTGGAGAAATTCGTAAGTTAGAGTTGACATTGACGAGAGTTCGATTTTGTATTTGGATTCGAGTTCGAAATTGATAAGAGAAAGTGTTGAGATTGATTGCTTGTAAACACATTGACATTGAGACAATGAGTGAAGTGTTGGGAAGATGAAAAAAGAAGAAGAAGGGATTTGGAGATATTGGCAGTTGCTTGATGGAAGAGAAAAGCAGTTGCTTCAATATGCTTGCTTGCATCTGTATGGGGCAACTGTTCTGACACTGGACCCAAAAGTTCGACATGACTGTCACGACTTTAATTTACGTCGATGAAAATTAGTACAATAAGGGCCGTTTAAACATGTCATATGAATTGAAATTGAAATATTTTTTAAATTTCTTTTCTTAAAAATATGAAAGTCCCAATATATTTTGAACTATCAAAATTTAAATACTTATACAATTTTACTAGATGTGCAAATCATAATTTATAAATAAGATATTGAAATATTCTAATGGCTGATCTCCATGTTCTTTTTATAAATAAATATTCATGATTATAAACTTTTAGATACATATAATTTATAAAGATCAATAGTCAATTCCACATAATATCTTTAGTTATGAGTTTGATCAAATCCAATAACTTTAATTCAAACATTTATCGAGTTTGATCAAATCCAATAACTTTAATTCAAACATTTATCTTAATAAATTTATGAAAATATATACTCCCTCTGTTCTTATTTATATGTCACAATTTTAAGTTTCACGCCCCTTAAGAAACTAGGTAATTTTACCATTGTATCCTTATTTAGTGTTCTCTTAAAGTCAAGTTTTCAATAAATTGACATAAATTAATTTATTTTGATTAATTAATTTGACCAATAAACATGAATAAATTATTTAGTTTTCCTATGTTGGTCAAATATATACTTTCAAGGCTAATAGCTCTCAAGGGTAAAATGAGAAGAATAGTGTAATTTATGCATTAATTTTATGAAATGACAGGTATTAAGGAACATCTATTTTTAGTAAAAACGTCGTATAAATAGAAACAAAGAGAGTATAAAAGACTTTAAATAAAAAATCATAAACTTCAATCCTAATTTCTCCTCAAAGCTTCCGTATAAATAAGGAATACTAAATAAAATGACAATTTTATTATTTCAACTTTTCAATATAATAAATTTAATATTTTTTTAAAAATTAAAAATAACTATAATTAATTATAAAAATAAATTAAAAACTAATTATTAATTTTTAATTTTTTTTGATTAAACTAAGCAAGTAAAAATGGACATTCATTTTAAACAAACAAAAATGGACGGAAAGAGAGTAATAGTATGACTTTTTGAAAATCGTAATTCAAAATGTTACTTTCCCAAGTGGGAGTACCCCAATAATAATATTGGCATCCGTAAGGGTAATAGTTGGAAAAGGAAATGTTTTCAAATGGGACAACATACGAAAAAGATAGTCCAAAGCGTGAGCGGCAAATCTAAGATCCATATACACAAATATTAGTGTGACCTTGTCGAGTGTGCCGTGAATAATTGCATCAAATACTCCCTTCGTCCAATAATAGTTGTTCACTATATTAAAAATAGATGTCCAACAATACTTGTCCAATTTAGAAAATCAAGAGATAATTTACTTTTTGTATCAATTGTACCCTTGCTATTAAATACTATTTATCTTCTAACACATTTCTCAAAACATTAAATTTAATAAAATCAAAGGATAATGTAGTAATATTACCCATATTATTTATTGTTTTTTAAGAAGTGTGTCAAGTTAATAGTGAATAACTATTCTTGGACGGAGGAAATATATAAAAAGTAACTTTTTTGACACGTGGAAGTGCTTATAGTACATTAATTGAACACCATTTATTGTTTTTGTTCTTTTAGTTATTGTCAAATTATTCTTGAAAATAGAAATAATTTCAAGTAAAATTATAAATATGGACAATTAACTCTCTTAAACTTATCACCTAGAAAATTTAAATGAAGGGCAAAAATAGAAGACATTTCCAACAACACTCTTGAACATTGAACAATTAGCTTATTTTGAATATTAAAAAAGGTTAAAAAATTCAATTATTATGGACTAGACGGAGTACCATTGGACTTTAAGAAATGACTTATATATATCATCCGATAATAGTTGGACTCAATCATGCCATTGCCGTTACAAAAAGAGCCTATTTGTGCCATTATTTTTTAATGATTATATTTTGAGATTTTTGCAAAATCATTTTTTCCACGTGGTCTCTTATTAAAAGTCCATGTCATCAAAATTAAATTGTTCAAAAAAGTTCAAATATATTATTGAACTTTGAGAAAAAATCCATCAATATCATTCATTAATAGTTGGGTTCAAGCATACCACTGTCATTACATTCAAAATGAAAACCCAACCCATTAACATCATACCCGACCCACCCTAACCCATTTCACTTTTATTTCTCCTCCAGTCCCTTAGATATAAATTTCTCCCATTTTAATGTTTGATTTCCCTACAAAATCTTCAAAAGTTCAATGCTTACAAGTCCTAATCTTTCAATTTCTTTTGACACGAAGCTCCATCAATTTTTTTCTCTTATTTATTTTCTTACTATTTGAAGTTCCACCAATTAGACTCGTGAGTTCGATTTTGAACTTCATAATTTCACTTGGATTATAGTAAAGTTTGTTTCTTTTCATTTTTTGTTTCTTATTCCTATCATTTTTTGCAAAATTCATTGTCAGTTTCTTGTTTGTTTAGTATTCCGTAATTAATATTTTGAACCAACCTTTTTCTTTTACAATGTATAATGATGAATTCATTTGTTAGTTTCTTGCCAATTGATATCTAAGAGTTTGGGGAAGAAATAATTGAAAATGGGTTAGGATAGTGATACGTCCAAATTACACCTCTTTAAAGAAGTATAACACGATCGTTGTCAAATACAAAATTCAATTAGATTGGAATCGAATTTAAGAGGGAATAAAATGAAAACTAAGCCATATGCGGTTATTTACTATTAGCTACTTATTTCCAAAACAAATAGGAAATATGAGAGAATTTGAGGTTTCGTTTTAAAAACACTTTGTAACAAGTAACAATCAACAATATCCCCTAACTGAGAATTTATAGAGAGAATTAATCAGGATTGTGTTCACCAAGACTGTTTGACTATTTTCAGGTTAATACATAATTTCATCTTACATTGTTGGTATATCATTTATCAAGCTCATGCTACATTTAATTGTTTCTCAACCAAATTAAATGTCTATCACTTTTATTCTTTCGAACTAAAAGCATTTCACTCATTTCAAAAGATAATTACTCAATGTTGATTAATCTTTCTACAACATTAATTATTAGACGAGTTCAGATTCTCGAATCCTTGTTATTAACTCTTTTCCCACGTCTATGCTATTTTACTCA
This sequence comes from Solanum appendiculatum, assembly GCA_018342035.1. Classification (NCBI taxonomy): domain Eukaryota; kingdom Viridiplantae; phylum Streptophyta; class Magnoliopsida; order Solanales; family Solanaceae; genus Solanum; species Solanum appendiculatum. Next base: position 8,566 of record JAGDQO010001947.1, on the reverse strand, counting down.
AACAAGCTAAACTTAGGGCAAGTTCTAATGTTTGCAACCATTAGAAGTCGATTAATATGAAAGAGATAGTAAGGTATACAATCACAACATACAATTTATTTCATAAGCCCTATTTTCAGGTCAAGTCGTTATGAATTTCACAACACTTGATTGTGAGGTTTAACTACTCATGATAATTGAGACAAAGAATATAATTACATTCATTCGATAAAAAATTATTTTTACAAACTTAAGGCAATCACACACTTTGAATTCAAGAAACTAATGATTAAATTTTCTAACTCTTCTACAAATATACCCAAGCATAAGTGCCTTTAGTATGAAATGTTTAGATTTTCTAAACTGTTCTACTATTTATTCTGATATGACCAATCTTGAGTTAGAATTTCTATAATGTTTATATTTTCTAAACTCTTCTACTATTTAGTATGACCAATCTTGAATTAGAACATCATAAACGTTTTTCCTAAATCTTGGATGACATTATTTGATCGCAATAATAAGAATATTCATTTGAATTGGAACAATCCATATCTCCATAGTTGGCATTACAATAAAATTTCAAATGACTACTTGTTTGCCCCATGTCCATACCAGTTGCATCTTGATTTTGGTATTAGAATAAACCTATGTATTTGCAAATTGTATATTAAAAATTCACTTGGGAAAAATATATGCATTATTGAAAACAATTTTTTCCTAAATATTTTAGACTTCGACGTTAACCTATAATAATGGTACACACTATGTTTTATTTCTTAGTATTATTATTTAATTTTGGAGAGATATCACCATATATCTATTATTAAGAACCCCTATTCTTTGATCAATGGTGACTTAATAAAATTAGTAGTCTAAAATAATTTTTTAATAATAGGCTTATTTTTTTCCTACTTTGTATTTATAGTGTAGTTTCCTTAAAAAAACACAAAGTTTTTAATTAACTTTATATAGTACCATTATTACTAATATTTATAATGATCAATATTAATAGGATGTATAAGTAATTTATTTGCAATACAATATGTTGAATGATACTATATGAAATTTTATTTACAAATATAAAGATGCGAGTAGTTTAATTTAAAATTTGAAAATATTATCAAATATACTTTCTTGAACTCTTTCTTGAAATATTACTTTTGGAACTTGAAACTTACTTTACTCATGAAAACAATGCATATAAATGTAATTTGTAAGAAATTGAGACTGGTTTGAGAAATTTTCTTGTGTGTTTATTCATCTTGTATGCTTCAATATATATACAAGAGTAAAAAATAAATAATGCTAAAATCTATACAATTATCTCTACTCCTATTGGCAAACACAATAACAAACCCTACAGAATTATTCTCTTACCATGCTAAAGAGTATTCCAAAAAAGAAGATTTAGTTGGGCCAGGATTGTCTTCTTTTCTAGCTGCATTTTTGTTAAACCCAAACTTATTTGACTCATGAAACATGTTGGTATTTCCTGTTCTTTCAGACAAAGTTCTCTTCGACATACCCAATTTGTGTTCTTGAACTTTCTTAGTCTTCTTCTTCTCAAATGCTCTGTCAATGAATAATGATGGACTAGAAGACTGTATTTCACCATCTCCCTCAAGCTGGAGGGGATTGAAGTGAGACCAACTTGAAAAGTAACTGGAGATGTTGTGGTCCAAGGAGAGATTTGGTAAAGATATCAGCGATTTGATCTTTAAAAGGGACAAAGGATAGAGAAATGAGCCCAACGAGGTATTGTTGACAGACGAAATGACAATCAAGCTCAACATGTTTTGTCCGTTCATGGAGAACCAAATTGCGTGCAATGTGAATTGCAGCTTGACTGTCTGAGTTAATCAGAATAGGAAGAGGTGATAGAACTGATAAATCGGTGAGAAGATGAGTTAGCCAAGTCAACTCAGCTACGAGACGCCTCATGGATCTATATTTGGCTTCAGCTGATGACAAGGAGATGGAGATCTGTTTCTTGGATTTCCAAGAAATAGGTGAGCCACCAAAACTAATAAAGAACCCGCTGATGGATCTGCACAAATCTCGACACGAAGCCAAGTCAACATCACAAAATGCACTGATGGAGAAAGATGGATAAGAAGATAGAAACAATCCCTGAGTGGGAATCGTTTAAGGTAACGAACTACTCTTTAAGCTCCATGATAATGAGAAAGACCCGGCTTTGCATAAATTGGCATAGAATTAACATTGCATGACAAATGTTCGGTCTTATGTGTGTCAAATATTTATGTTTGCCAACAAGATACCTGTATAGAGTAGAATCTTCTATGTACTCATTGAATTCTGCTATCAATTTGACAGATAGATCCAAAGGTGAAGAGACAGAAGGCAAATGGGACACATCAAATTTAAGAAGCAAATCAGAGGTATACTTTTTTTGACTGATAATTAGTTCCTGGTCTTCCCTTAAAACTTCCCTACCAAGAAAATAATGTAAAGATTCCAGATTTTTGATCTTGAATTCAGAATGAAGAAAATCCTTTAGATCTGTTATTTTTGTAAAAGCATCCTATGTGATCAGTATGTCATTCACATAAACAACAACAATAGTTATGGTATTCCCTGATTTCTTAAAAAATAAAGAATAATCATTGAGTGATGCAGTGAAACCTTTGAAACTGAGTGCTCCCACAAGCCGGGCATATCACTGTCTGGCTAGAAGCTTGTTTCAGACCATATAAAGACTTGTTCAATTTACAAATGAAATTAGGATCAGATGGCACCAAACCAGTAGGGAATTTCATGTAAACTTCTTCTTGCAAATCTCCTTGCAAGAATGCATTGTTTACATCAAATTGTGAAATATCCCATCCCTTTTTAGCTGTAACAACCAATAAACACCTGATAGTGGTCATCTTTACCACTGGAGAAAAAGTTTCATGAAAATCTATCTCTTCATTTTGAATATCATCTCGGATAACTAACCTTGCTTTTAATCTTTCAAGACTACCATCATCATGTTTTTTGACTTTGTAAACCCATTTACAAGGTAAAACCCTTCTATCTGGTGGAAGAACAACAATATCCCAAGTATGATTAGTCTCTAAAGCTGTAATTTCATCTTTCATAGCTTTTCTCCAACCTGCATGAGTGCAAACCTCTTTATAATTCAAAGGCTCAGAGAAATTAGAAAAAGACTGAAGTATGACTTGATTTGCAAGGGACAATGCATTATAGGCGAGAAAGGCTAGCAAAATAAGAATTAGTCACATGGCTGAGAAATATAGTGTTGCAAAAATGATCTTGGATATGAGAAGGTAGAACCCCTTTATTTTGTTTCTCAAATTTTCTAGGTTCAATGTTGATAGAGGGTTCACTGTGAGGGGAAGAATGATTAGGCAAAGATGAAGTAGGTGAAGAAGAAAGCATTGGGTCTGGAATAGAAGGTGAAGGTGGAGGTGAGTGAGTAATGGAGATGTCATCATCCTGCGAGATATGCTGATCAGAGGAAAATAAAATGGTATCTGGAAATATAGGTGGAGAAGAAGTAGGAGAAGTACCGGTGAAAAGGAAAATATGTTCAGAAAAATGAATATCCCTGGAAATAAAAACCTTCCTATTATCCAAATCCGACAATTTATAACCTTTTTGATCATTTGGGTAACTGAAGAAAACACACTTTCTAGCTCTAGGTTGAAACTTATCCCTTCCATTGGCAAGAGTATTAACATAACATAGACATCCAAAACTCTAAAATGGTTATAAGAATCCAAGGAGAGCTTTATAAGGTGTCTTCCCTTTTAAAATCTTGGACGGAAGTCTGTTAATTAGGTACCTGTAGTTGTCAAAACACACTTGATCTGAGGCCAAAAATATATTTTCTTATCATTAATTGCCTCATATTTATTATTTATATTTGTCCTTTTTGATTATGAATTTTATGAATTGTGCTAAATAGTGTATTTTATTTGTAAGATTAAATTGGTACAACGTTGAAGAAGTTTGGAGCTAAAATGAATTAATTATGAAAGATTGAAGAAGGAAAATCAAGCAGGCAGCTTAATGGATTAAATTGAATATTATATTAATATTTATATATATGGAAAAGTTGGGTGAGGAAAGCAAATTGTGGTTAATTACCTTGCTGCCACGTGGCAGCAGGTGAAGCAAAAAAATTTGTGGCTGAAGCAAAAAAATTTGTGGCAGCAGGTGAAGCAAAAAAAATTTGTGAAAGTTGAGACCGACACAACTTTACGTGGAGGAAAAAAGGAATCCAATTCCTTTTGGTTTTGGGTTCCAAATTTGTTTTGGACTCAGTTATTTTATTTAGGGTTTTCTATATCTATAAATAGTCCATAGAAATAATTATTGGGAGACACTGGGGAGAGATATATTGTGTAAGGAAAAGTTGTGAATACTTTTCTTCTTTCTTTTTCTTAGGTATTAGTAGCTAAAGACCCTTGTTTTGGGGCTGCGGCTATGGATAATTGTTGAGCATCGATTGTTTTGAATTAATTATTGGTTATCGCCTAAATTACTTTTGTGTTCTTGTTTTAGTATTTCATGCTAGGCCACCATAGAAATAAATCTATTGTCTATTCTTGAACTCGAAAGATGAAGAGGTAGATAGACTAGAGAATGCAAAGAGCTTGTTCTAACTTTGTTTAGATTCGTGTTCAGGAGTGACGCCCTGACGAACACCTCGCTTGGTTACGAAACAGGATGAAATATAAATGCTTGCCAATTAGGACTGCCTATCCCAGCTCAACGATGTAGTTAGACAGCTAGTTGGAGTAAGCGATTAGAGGTCGAGAGATCATGATCATAAAATCAACCCTGTAAATTAGTAATTTGATAACCGCATTTAATTCATTGCATGAGATGCGATACATGAAACCTTTAGCATGCTGCAACCCTGGAATTGTCCCAATTACTGTAAGTTAATCTATTTATTCTTGCATTCTTTTATTTTTTTGGTACTCTTAAATAAATAATTAGACTAGTATAATTTAATAAATAGTTAATTGACAAGTCCCTTTGGGTTCGATATTCCGATTCTTAAGGAGCCACTTATTACTTCTGCGACCACGTACACTTACGTGTGCAATTGGGAGCAACAAGTTTTTGGCGCCGTTGCCGGGGACTTAGAAATTAACTATTCTTCTATGTTATACTTTTTCTTTTTTATTTATTTTTAATTTTTTTAGTTAATTTTTTTTTTCCTTCTACACAATTAATTTTTTTCCCCTTTGAATAATTTGATACTCTTATTGATATGACTGATTGGGATAAATCGTGATTGGGTGAGAAGTATCCTTGTAATTATTTTAATGGACCCCACTTGGATATCGAGTGTCCTATTTGTCATATATGTGGTGGTCAATTTGGTCATTGGAATGGTTGTCCTAACTCTTATTCCCCTCCCCCTCCCCCTTATTATGATTCTTCTGTTATCTGTGATGTTGACAGGGGTGATGAAGTGGGGAATGCCCAAAGAGGTGGAGGTACGCAGAATTATGAGAACACGTATAACTCAAGTTGGAGGAACCACCCCAACTTCTCATGGGGTGGAAATCAGAATCAACACCAAAATCATGCTCAAGGGCAGAACCAATACAGACCACAAGGTAATGGACAACAATTTCAACAGCCAAATAATCAAGGTGTGAAGCAAGGGGGCATGACTAAGGAGGAGCTGTTCCAAAAGCTAAGTACAGAAATCAACAACAAAAATGAAGAACACTATAGGAAGTTGGGAGAAGAGTTGAGAAGCACCCAGTTAGCGCAGAAAAATCTGGCAAGGCAGTTCGCACAATTGGCTAATGCAGTTAATGTGCGTCCTCCTGGAGGTCTTCCGGGTGACATGGATCCTAACCCAAGGCAACTGAATGCGGTGAGCACAAGGAGTGGATTATAACTGGAAGAACTAGCTCCAAAGAAGAGAAGTTCTGAGGCGGTGAGAGAAGAAAAGAAACCCGAAAAGTGGTTCAAGATGCGAATGTTGAGAGGATTGTTCCTCAATAAAACCACCCCCTCCGTTTCCTCAAAAGTTCAAAAAGCGGAACGAGGACGAATGCTTCGGTAAGTTTTTGTCTCTCCTTAAACAAGTTCACATTAATCTCCCTTTGGTTGATATTTTGCAGGGAACTCCTAAGTACGCCAAGTATGTGAAGGAGATAGTGGAGCAAAAAGAGGAATTTCAACCATTCAACTATACCTTATTCCTTAATGTCAATGTTGAGAAAGAGTACAAAAGTGAGAATGTTGTAAATAATGTTGCTTTGGAGTTGAGGCATTTTGGATCTCATTCAAAACACTTGACTATAGATGAGGAACAAGGCCCCGACATCCTAAAGTTTTCTGATCCACATAGACAAAACGACATTCCTCACATAAGGGCCAAGAAGTGCAAGATGCGACATTTATTACTTGGTTCTTTTATCTTTATACCACAGCCCCTAGAGAGGAGCAGAAAAATTGATGCAAAGTTAGGGGTACAATTCATAAGTTCAAAGTGGAAAGAAAAGTGGTGAATTTACTTGTGTCGTGCCGCGACGTTAAATTAGGCGCTTATTGGGAGGCAACCCAATTGGTAGTGTAGCTTCTTATTTTTTTTTTATAGTGTCATTTTTTTTCTTCTTTTCTTTTGGTCTTGTTTTTGCAGATTAGGGGAAGTCTGAGTACCCAAGAATATGGAGCTAAGGAGCACGTTTGAGCTTAAGGGTGGGGTGACAACCCTTGATGGAAAAAGAAAACATGCTACTAGCTAGGCCTCAGGGAGTATTCCTAACCCTTGTTTTAAATTTTATTTGATGCTTTGGGGACATAGCATCTTTTTAAGTGTGGGGTGGAGGAATGAATTCCTAGTTTTTACTGCTTTATCGAGTCTTTTTGTATTTTTAGGTGGGTTCCTCGGCTTTTGTTTTTGGTACTTTTCCTGAGGATAGTCCCTTTGAACCGATAGGGAGTAAATTTTTTATTTTTATTTTATTTTTTTTAGAGAAAAGAAAAGACCTTTTTGAGTTGTGTGATACTTGCTATTTAGGCCTAATTTTGAATAATACTTTCTTGTGAATGCTTGAGTGCTATTGAAATTGCAGACTCTTTGACACCGAGGTTCATGGTTGTGACTTTGTAAATAACTTATTTTATTTTGTAGTTTGTTATGATCCTGTCTCTCTTAGAAGTAGAACTGATTCATCTTGATTTATACTTGTGCCATGTGTGGTGAGAATTTGTTTATTCCATGTTTTGCATCTTAGTCTAGAACTTGCCCTGCATGTTATTGGAGCGAAATAAAAAGTGTTGCTCAGTTTAGGAGATGATAATAGGCTTTCTTTGATTTGTCTTGTAAATTTTAGCCTTTTCAATCACTAGTTCGCCCTTTTGAGCTTGTAGCCTTTTGTTGGTAGCCATATTTTGCCCTTAACTATTTTGTTGAATCCCTAGTTTTTGCACCTTGCTTCCTTGAGCACTGTAGCATAGACTGATTATAATTGTTATATCTGGAAAAAGAAAAGGGGTGGTTGAATGAAAAAGAAATCAATGATGGCTACAAAGTGGTGAAAAAAGCCCTATTCGAAAGAATGTGACATGAAAAAGAAAAAAAAAAGGAAAAAAAAAAATTCTTTGAGAAAAAAAAAAAATATTATTGTGAAAAAAAAAAATGATTGAAGCATTCTTGAGATGATGAGAATTACTTGTGAAATAATTGTTGAAGAGAGGGCTGAAAATAAAGAGAAGAAAATAATGGGTGATGAAGTCTAAAATTGCAAAGTTCTTAGGGAAGTGTAAGTCACTATTATATAGTTTTCATACCCGTCCCCTAGCCTACATTACAACCCGTTAAAGTCCTATTTGATTCTATTCGAGCATGCTTAATTAGTGGAGATGTACATAATGTGCACGCATATGGTTCTTTGAGCATACATGTGAATTTTATTGGTGAGTGTGAGATTTGATCTTTGATGTAAAGTCCTTAATTTATATTCAATCTTTTGAATTGAGTGTGTGGACTATTTCTTCTTGTGAGGGCACTTGTTTCATGATAGATAGATGATTTTATTAGCTTTCTTTGACGAGAGTAGGTGAGCAAGCTTAAATTTGATGAGTTCAAAGTCTGTCCTTGAGGTTAGGAGGTTTGTTGATTATTTCAATATGGCCTAATTTTTTGTATCAACCAAAGTGATGGCTTCCTAGTATGATTTTTGAGATGAGCTTTAATGTTTGCTCGAGGACGAGCAAAAGTTTAAGTGTGGGGTGTTGATCTGAGGCCAAAAATATATTTTCTTATCATTAATTGCCACATATTTATTATTTATATTTGTCCTTTTTGATTATGAATTTTATGAATTGTGCTAAATAGTGTATTTTATTTGTAGGATTAAATTGGTACAAAGTTGAAGAAGTTTGGAGCTAAAATAAATTAATTATGAAAGATTGAAGAAGGAAAATCAAGCAGGCAGCTTAATGGATTAAATTGAATATTATATTAATATTTATATATATGGAAAAGTTGGGCGAGGAAAGCAAATTGTGGTTAATTACCTTGCTGCCACGTGGCAGCAGGTGAAGCAAAACAAATTTGTGAAAGTTGAGACCGACACAA
>JAGDQO010001946.1:0-38997 GCA_018342035.1 Solanum appendiculatum | reverse complement strand
TCGACTCATGAATGAAATTATTTCATATGACTTAGCTATAATTTGAATAAAAGAAAATAATTCAACAAATATTTTCGATGAATTTAATTTGTTGTTGAAATCAGAACCTCAACTTTGTCCTTACAAGACTTTTTTTTTCCGAGAGACCTAGCTAGCTACCTCTTTAATTATAGATCGATGAAAATAGTCATATCTTGCTACAAATCATTGGATTAGATTTTTATCGATTTCATGTGTTATATATATTTTACCAATATTTTATGGAAAGACGTATATGATTGAAATAACATTTATGATATTCCACAAAAGGAACCTCAATCTACATCTCATTTAATTGACATTTTTTTCCAAGGACCTACCTGATTAACGTGTTGAATTAAATTAAAGTCTTTATCAATCTTTGAAGAGGTAGGTCTAATGAAAAAAAAAAAAAGACGAAGATAATATTAAATACACGATTCAATAATCAAATCAAGGAAAATTATTCACAACTAATGTGAATAAAGGACCAATTAATTCATCAAACGTGTTACTTGCTAGGAATTGCATGTGAATTGGAGACTTTTATCTATCGTGACATGACATGAAGGTGAAAGGTTAAAATTATTAGATTCTTCTAAATTCCTAAGGATGTTCAAATTGCAATTTGAGATACTATACCTTCTCCTAAAAGTAATATAACTGTTGGAGAGTCCCACATTGGATAAAAAGAGATGAGTGTGTCTCCTTACGTATAATTTTGGGCAATCTTTCTTTCGTGAGCTAGTTTTTAGGATTGTGTTAGAACAAGATTTATTTTTTTACATGGTAGCAGAGCGGAACCCATTCCAATTAATATTATTTATTGATATCGGGGGGTCTATCTAGTCTCGAGCGTGAGCTGGGATGTTGAAGAGTTCCACATCGAATGAAAAAGAGATGAATGGTCTCCTTATATGTCCTTGGGCAATCATTTCCTCATGAACTAGCTTTAATTTTGAGGTTATGTTTGACGCAAGATCCATATTTTTGCGATAACTACTTCATCGTTTTTCTTTTTCATTTCTAGATAACACATTATGTTGTCTAATTTTGACACCCATCAATAAATATTCTGACTCAACCTACTACCTTGAAGTATTGAATGCTCAAATTCCTTTATATGGGGTGATTCTGCATGTCAAGACTTATGAAAACAGAAAGAAATCGTTATACCCCAAAAATTTCTAAGTTAAGACCCGAACTATTCTTCATTTACGTATAAAGTCGTGTCGGGTGATTCTTAAATTATGCTTAGGTGTTAAGATCAATTCTTTAGTGTGAGAATAGATTTGGACATGAATTAAGGTCACAAGAATCCCCTAGCACAAAGTTGAGTTGAAAGTTTCCATACCGATTAAGTTTTGAGGTAAGATTCTACTTGGGTCAATTTTAAACGACCATATCTCTCAAAATATAAAGTGTTGCATGGCCCATAACCTATCAAATTATAGGAATTTGAATCCTCTTTCCAACGCCACCCATTTTGCATCAATCTAAGTTCTGAGTAAAAAGTTATGACCATTTTAGTAACCTGATATAGTGCAGTGACGAATTAGCCGACGGGAAAACATTAAAAAGGGTCTTTTTGTCTTTTTACCTCTAAGAAAACCCTAAACGAAATTCTGGACTAATAAAAGTCACAAACCAATCAGATTTTCATATCTTAACTCCCTATTCTCTTCTCTCTCAAACCCTAAAGAAAAATCAAAACATAAGACTTCCATTCAAGATTCATTCAATCCTTTTCAAGATTCTTCTTCAAGGTAAGCCCTTCTTCAAGAATTCCACTCTTTCCAACTCAAATTTCTTCATACAATTATGAATCATTAATGAAAATCATAATTCTTGGCCATAGAGTTTTCAAGAAACTAATTCAAGAATCTCAAGAAAGGTTTTCTTGAGTGTTCTTCTTCAAGCTAGGGTTTTAAGTTTTCCAATCAAGTTCTTCTTCAAGAACTTTGTTCTTCCAGGTATGTAAGGCTATCATAGCGTTGGACTAGTTCGTCCTCACGCCCTACATCTACTTTCAAATCAGTAAAAGAGTAATCTAGGTTCTATCCTTAGATTCGAGTATTCTTGAGATGAGTTGATTCTGAGTTCTTGAGTTCCTAATTCTTTTTGAAATTCTATTCCTAATTATTGAATTGCTATATGTTATGTATTGAGATTCTTGAGTTGATTCGTTCATGTCTATATTTCAGCATGAACCCTATTAATTGAGTATTTTTGAGATGAGTAGTATCGTTGAGTTCTTGAGTTCTTGAGTTCTGAGTATTGAGTTTTTCTATATTGTTATTGAGATCCTTGAGTTGAGTTGTTCATGTCAATATTTCAGCATGAATCCTATTTCGAGTCGTAAATTTTGAGAATCCTTTAAAGCCAATATTTTTATTTTAAACTGAGTTTTTGAGAAAGTAAGGATGAGTTTGAGAATCTTTTTAGAACAAATGCTTTGTCTTTAATATTGATTCTGAGAAACAGTAAAACATGAGTTTTGAGAAAAATATAAGGAACTAAGTAATTCCCTAAGATAATAGTTTTAATTTGAGAAAAGAGAAACTTTGCTTTCTAATTGAGTTTATGAGTACAGAGATACTTCAGAGCAGTTACCTCTTTTAAGAGGATCTTTTGAGTAATTACCTCAAATTGAGAAAAGAGAATGTTTTTAAACATTGAGCATGAGCAATAATTTTGGGAGTAGTATTGAGCACCGATATGGGGGAGAGTTCAGACAACTCACAGCCCCCATAAACAACATGGGTTTAGGATCATACTTTTTAGATGAATCCTTATAGCTTAGTGGATCCACTTAGTTGAGAGGTTCTATACCCCGGCACGGTATAGGACAGTTTTGGCAGCGTGGGCGAGGCGATGTATCATCATGTAGCTCATAGTGATGGTTGTCGGTTAGAGAATCTCCCAAATAAGAGTAAAAAGTATTTTATTGTATTTTTATATACATCCTTGAGTTAGCATCTTTCATTTATAATGTTTTAAATGTTTTCATCTCTTTTTATTGCTTTGTATTGAGTTGAGTTGAGGTAAGTATTCTTCCAGCCCTATCAGTTCAGTTATTTATCCCTTCAGCTATATTACATACTCGTACATTCAATGTACTGATGTCATTCGACCTGCATCTTTTTATGATGCAAATACAGGTGTTCAGGATCATCAACAGGCGCTTCGTTGAGATCACTTAGCACTCCTAGTTAGCTTGGGTGAGCCTCCTTGCATTCAGTAGGACCCTCCTTTTTTCTGTTATTAGTTGGTTGAGGTGTCATGGGTCTTGTCCGGACACCTATCTTAATATTAGAGGCTTCATAGATAGCTAGAGTTGAGGAGTCCTTCAGTATTTGCTTTTCTTGAGATATTTTTTTTTTAAAAAAAACTATAATACTTATGTTATTGTATCAACGAAGGTAATGTATCGGGACGTTGAGCGATGTATCGAGACAGGTGTGTCTTGTATTAACAAAGGTAAGTATCGAGATGTGATGTATCGGGACGTTGAGCGATGTATCGGGACAGGTGTGTCTTGTATTAACAAAGGTAAGTATCGAGATGTGATGTATCGGACGTTGAGTGATGTATCCGAAATCGGGACGCGATGTATCAGGATGTTGAATGATGTATCCGAAATCCTTAAATTTTTAGGGATTTTTGTAATTTGGAAAAAAAAAATAGGAATAAAATATAATTAGCTCTTAACACTATGAAATTTGTGTAAAATATGGGATAAAATTACCGAAATGATTAAGATCCTCTTCCCCAGAATCATTCCCAATAACTCCTTTAAAAAAACCTCATGGTTGATTTGGGTTATAATAATTCATCTCAACTTAATCATCTAATGTAAAATAGACACATCTAATTTTATATTCTCAGTAAAATTATATTCACTGATTAAATAATTCCATTCTTGTTAATCCCCATATTATAACCTTATCACTAATTATAATTCTCATATAATCTGTTCACTGATCAAACAACTCATTAGAGAATTAGAGTAACCGTGTAAACATCTCTCCCCATTTTCCTTCTCATCCTTTTAACAAAAGAAAAGATAAAGAAAACGTATACCACAACGTTTACCTCTTATGTGGGACTTATTGACACAAATTCAAATTTAGTCAGGCTCCAATATAAGTATCGATCGAATATTGAATGAGGAAAAAAAAGAAAGAGAGAGAGAGAATGCAAGCCTTGCTTTATTAGATGAAGTAAACGCAATCATATATATTCATATATATATAGTGAAAATATGAGCATGGTGACACACCATTTAGCGGCGGAGCTACAAGCCTACAACTTCACCTAAAGGTTCAGCAGAACTCAATAATTTCGACTCAAACCCTATTTTGTAGTTTCACATCTACTTATTATATGCATAAATAACTCATGAAGAATCTAGTGAGCTACGTTTTCTAGAATTCAGAATTCATAGACTCAAAATCCTAGCTTTGCCTCTGCACACCTACAAATCAAAGCTTTGAGTAGACTATAGCGATGATCATCAATATGGAGACGGCGGGGTAGGTGGAACAACTGGTAATCTTGGCCTAATAGTTGAAGCGGCCATTGGTGGTGGTGGTGGTGGCGGAGAAGGTCTCATCATCTCAGCATAAACAGCTAGTAGTGGCCATATTTCGAAATGGCTCTTTTGAAAAATGGTCACTTCTTGTATAACAAGTAATGCAAAAATACAAGTTATAATCATCTTCATGATTTCTAAAAGCTTATGGTTGGAGGTGTTGGGAATATGAGTTGTATATAGTAACATTCATAAGATTTTTATAATGTTTATGTCTTGGTCGAAGGTATTTGATTATTCAAAATTGTTGAAAACACAAACATCAAAGAAAGTTAATGAGTTTGCAATATGACTTTAATAATTTTCAACCTACTTGTCTTCAAATTAATCGAACAATTCAAAGTAAGTACTGAACAGCAGATGAAAAATCATTAGAATAATGCCCATGATTTTACAATTTTGGATCTCATAAAATCTTATATAATCGTGGGTATTACTCCTCGCTTCATGATCTACTTTTTGTGGTTGAGTTAGACTCAAGGTCTCAACTCTTCTTCTTTCGTTTTTTAATCATAGTATGATTAGTATCAAACTAAAGTCAATACCATTACATTTTATTGTTTACCCATTGTTAGGCTCCCATATTATATTGTCACCGCTTCAAATATTCAGTCTTGGGCGTCCAGGGGTATTGACTCCCACGTTGGTGGCGATGAGTAAAACTGATCTATTTATATGGTATTAACAATCCTCACCTCATTAACTAGCTCTTTGGATTAAGTTAGCTCCAACGTTCATTTCTTTATCGAAGAAAATAAGGATCAAAAGAGAAAACTTGGAAAACATATGACTTATGAATTTATTAATTTCTTCTCTAGTCATGTTTTGAAATATTGAATAATGTGTTATATCTCTTTAAGGACTGCTGAAAACTTCAATTTCAAGAAATTAAATATATTACAAAACCGTGTTTTTATAAAAGTCTTGAGACTTGGACTAAATAATTTTATTATTCGAGAAAGTGATGGGACTTTAGACCGATCCCAAAAATATTGATCATTTTTTCCTATATCGAGATATTCTTTTTTTTCCCCTCTCATCCGATATTTAGTATCTGCTATAATTAAATTAATTTGAATTCGTATTTTTTCAATTGTATTTCTAAAAATTCAAGTTTGACGCCTCTATTAGTGGAGTAAAAGGACTTCTTATCTTTGATACTATCATAGGTATATTTATGAGCTTTGATATACATAAGAGCAATGTAAATACATCTATTTCAATATCATTAAATTACTTCTAGTTTATCTTTTTTTTAACTTGCAAGTTGAATTTTTTGTTTAAAACTTTAATTAGCAGTATTCTAATTAAAGTTCTATTTTTAAATTAATAGTTTGAATAATCTAATTGTATTTGAGGTGAAACATTTAGTATAAAAAACGAATATATACGATGCTACAACACAAAGATTCACAATAGATTAATGGCATAGAAAGAAAGCTTTGCTTCATTTACAAATGCAAATCATTAAAAGAAATCATCACATTAAATAATTGGAAGGAAAAAAATTATATAGAGTACCAAATTTCGAGGAAATAAGTTTGGTATACTGTCTTTCCGTTACCAGCAGGTATATAGTGAAAAATATGAACATGGTAATACGGCCAAAAATGATCATCAATATGGAGGTGGTGGTACACGAAGACGTGGACTAACTGTTTCCGCGGGCCTCGGTGTTGGTGGAGGCCGCCTAGCAGGCCGCCTCCGCTGGGCTGAAACAGCTAGTGGCCACATTTCTATACTTAAAGAGGCTTTATCTGTGAAGCTATTTTGAAAAATGGCCACTTCTTGTATAACTAGTAATGCAATGATACAAGTTATAATCATCTTCATATTTTTTTAAAAAAAATTGGGACTTTTTTCTTATTGTCCTAGGTTTAGGGTTTAGGTTATATATATAGCACGTACTTTAACTCTTTTTCTTTAATTTGACTATTCAAAAATGTTGAAAACACAAATATCAAAGAAATTGCAAGACAATTCAAACGACATTAGGAAGGTGTAGGTAATGCTAGCTTGTTAAATGAGGATAGCGCTTATAGTAAAGAAGCTAGTCAAAAAGTCAAAAGTTGATATAAGAGTTTTATCAATGGTATAAAAATATGTAAAATGTAGAGATGCAAATAAACCAACATAATATATATAAGTGGCATGACATTCCTTGGATGCATGTGGCTCCTCATGACTAGACATGGTCTTATTGGTCCATAGAAATTATCTAAACCGAGTGGATCAAGTCTTTCTTCTTTCTACTTAAGCAAACATCGAACCTCATTATTTAATAGCTCTCCAAAGTCAGAGAGATGGCTCGTCCCAAAGTGACTCATGATGGCAAGTTGGCTCCTTTGCCCTACTTGATCCCCTTCCCCGAAATGATAAAAGTTTTATATATAACACGTCATGAGTACCATGTTAAGGCACAATTATCATAAATTTCCCAAAATATGACTTTACATAGGAAGTCCGTCAATATTTTGCTTCATAGGAATTCTCATTTTCATATGAAGAAAATGACATGACATGACACTTGGGAGTTTTAATTTTCTAATAAGAAACTATATATAATTAATTAACAAGGTAATTTCTTCTTGTCGGCAAATTTTTCATGAGATGATCAAATCATGACTTTCTAAAATGTAGCAAGAGAATAATGGATTAATGAAATTGACTAGTAATTAAGCAATTTGAATAAAAGGAAATATTTATCAATATTTTCGATGAATTTAATTTGTTGTTGAAATCACAACCTCAATCCCGTTATTAGAAAACTTTTTTTCCAAGTTCGAAAAAGTCATTGGACTAGATTTTACCAATCTTATGTATTATATTTGAGTAGATTGTTGTTGGAGGGATTATGATTAGTTTCCAGCCACGTTGCATTTCTTGTAATATGAATTTTATTGAGGCTCACGATTTTAGTGAAGTTTGGACAGATCTTGCAAAGATATAAATTGTATTTTTCACCGTTGTGGGTCAAATGCTTTTGACGTAAAAATCATGCCTTGTTACTTTATTCTTTACATTCTAAAAAGTAGTCTTAAGAAATAGATAAAGTAACTTGATCCATCACCTAGACGAAAATCAAACATAACCAATTCACCTCTTCTTGTGTTATTATAGCTTATGCATAATTATACACAAAAGAAACAGCAATGCAAAATAATTACTCCTTCCTTTACCAGTCAAAATATATTTAAAATGTTTTATTTAATTATATTATATATGTAGCAAATCTTCTACTAACAACAATAATCTTTATGCTACGATCGATTTTAAAATCGTTCAAAAGCAACATAACTTAAGTCCGTTAAAACAATGACAAACTTCATGTTCTTAAATGCATTATTCCAGAGTATCAACTCAGCTTCTTCATTAAGGTCAATTGTACCCTTATATAGGATTTTCGTTCGATACGACTTAACTCATCACATTATAATTAAAAGAATTAAAAGAAATCATCACATTAATAATTGTAAAAAAAAAAGCAAAAAAACATATCTATATATATATATATACCATGGTATAGATAGTACTACCAAATACAAGCTTAGGGGAAATTAAGTTTGGTGGCATTTGTAATAACCATTTATTGGAATATATATATACCAAACATAACTATTGGGACAAGCTTGGTATACTGTCTTTCCTTTATCAACAGGTATATCGTGAAAATATGAACATGGTAACACGATCAAATTATGATCATCAAATATATGGAGGTGGTGGTATAGGAAGAAGTGGACTAATTGTTTCCGCGGGCCTCGGTGTTGGTGGAGGCGGCCTACTCCGCTGGGCGGAAACAGCCAGTGGCCACATTACTATACCTAAAGAGGCTTTCTCTGTAAAGCTATTTTGAAAAATAGTCACTTCTTGTATAACTAGTAATGCAATGATACAAGTTATAACTATCTTCATTTTTTTAAATTTGGGACTTGTTTCTTATTGCTCTAGGTTTAGGGTATATATATATATATATATAAAGTATGTAATTTAACTCTTTTTCTTTAATTTGACTATTCAAAAGTGTTGAAAACACAAATATCAAAAGAAAGTACAAGACAATTTAGACGATGTAAGAAAGTTGCATGTAGCTAGCTAGCTAGTTAATTAGGTTAGGGTAACGCTTGTAGTAAAAGAAGCTATAGTCAATAAGTTAATTAGGAACGGAGTTAGAATTTTTATCAACGATGTAAAAATATGTAAAAAGTAAAGATAAGAATAAACCAGTATATAGTATATACATATATTAGTTGCATGGCATCCCTTGGATATAGAGAAGTGGTTATATAACACTAGACACCACCTTATTGGCCCATGAAAATTATCTAAATTGAACAGATCAAATCTTTCTTCTTCATGCTCAAGCAGATGTCAAACTTCATTATTTAGTAGCTCCCCGAAGTCAGAAAGTTGGCTAGGGCGAAGCCGCCACTCATGATGGAGAGTCTACTCAGGTGTCCTGCTCGGTCCCCTTGCCCCAAAAGTACGGAAATTTCGTAGCATGTCATGAGCATCGGACTAAGGTGCAATTGTCATGAAATTCCCAAAATGACTTAACATAGGAAGTCCGTCTATGTTTTGCTTCATAAGAATTCTCATTTTTCTTATGAAGAAAATGACATGACATGACACTTGGGAGTTTTAATTTTCTAATGAGAAACTATATAATTAACTAGGTAATTTCTTCTGGTCAGGATATTTTGCATGAGATGATCAAATCATGACTTTTAAAATGTAGCAAGAGACTAATGAATAAATGATATTGACTAGTTACACAATTTGTATAAAAAAAAACAATTCTACAAATTTTTTTGATGAATTTAATTTGTCATTGAAATCACAACCTTAATCCCGTCATTAGAAAATCTTTTTTCGAGGATCGAAAAGTCATTGGCCAAGATTTTACCGATCTCATGTGTTATATTTTACTGATATTCTACAAAAAGATATGTATAATTAAAATAAAACACTTATATTTTACCATAAAATCAAACCAATAAAACTTCAAATTGCCCCACTAATTTAATATCTCTTTTGAAAAAGATAATGAGAATCCATTTTAGCTTCTTTGAATTTAAAGTCTATACATATATAGTGTAGATCGCTTGAAAAAGAAAAGAGTATTTTCAATACACGTCTCAACAACCAATTCAAGGTAAATTATTCAACAGACATGTCACTTCAAGGAATTACATGTAAATTGGAGACTTTTATCGATCTTTTGTAACACATGAAGGTGAAATACAGAGAAAAGTTATAACTTGAGGTCCAATAAAGAAAATGAAAAGTAGGGATATATAACTTTTTTTAGGATTGCGATTGAACTGTAATTATTTTCAGATTTCCTTAGAAGCATTGTTTTAGGTAAAAAATCATAGAAAAATCAACTCCAAATCAAGGGTAACTCTAAGGGGACGATTCAGCAGTCTGAGTAGATTGTTGTTAGATGGATCAGGATTAGTTCCTATCCAGGTTGCATTTCTTGTAACATGAATTTTGTTGAGGCTCACGATTTTAGTAAAGTTTGAACGAATCTTGCAAAGGTGCAAATCGTGATTTTCCAACCTTGTTAGTCAGATACCTTTAACGTAAAAATTATATCTCGTTACTTTATTCTTTACAATCTACAAATTAGTCTTAAGAAATAGATAAAGTAACATGATCCATCACCTAAGCAAATATCATACATAACTAATTCAACCCTTCTTGTGTTATTAGATTGTGCATAATTAGTAATTACACAAAAGAAATTGTAATATTGCAAAATAATTACTCCTTTCCAACTGAAGTATGTTAAAAATAGATTTTTCCTTTTACTTTTTGTATAGAAAATTGAGAGAGAGTAACCATTTTTAAAACTAATTGAAATATTATTATTCCAATTTAAACTTTCAAAGTACCATTCATAAGAATAATTTAATAAAACAAACACTTAATTATTATTTTTATTAATAGGAATGCAAAATACAAAATGGATATATACAAGTAAAACCAAACGTAGAGTATATAAAAGAAGAAAGCTTTTATTCGTTGTATGTATACTAACAACAATAATCTTAATTTTAAGGTACAGAATAAAAAACTAAACAAAGATTTTTAAATCGTTCATAAGCAACAGTATGACTTAAGTATCAAAAATTCTTCATTAAGGTCAATTGTACCCTTTTAGGACTCGTTCAGTATGGAGGTGGTGGTGGAAATAATCTTGACCTATCTTTTCTGGTGGTGGAGACGGCGGATTTGGTCTTTTCTGGGCAGAAACAGCCAGTAGTGGCCACATTCCTATACCTATGGAGGCTTTGTGTATACATCTATTGTGAAAAATGGGCATTTCTTGTATAGCTAGTAATGCAATGATAAAAGTTATAATCATCTTCATTTCTTTAATTTGGGACTTGTTTCTTATGTTCTTAATTTTTTTTTTGTTAGAATTTATAGGTATATATGTTTAGCTAGGAGGCCTTGAATTAATCAAAAAGTAAGAAAGACGAAACATCATAGAAAAATTCATGAAATTTTAAAAGGACTTATGATCAAATTACCAACCTCATTGCACTAGTCTTTTTAAATTCATTAACATGTCATTTTTTTCTACATTAGGAAATTTTGATTTTCTAGTACAATTTGCAAGGCAATTTCTTCTAGGAAGAAAATCTTGGAGTAGTACAAGATATGATCTAACTATGACTTTAATTCTATGATGGGGTAATTCTATGAGTATTATTCTTTAGTCTGATGCTATGAATTTTATATATAGCAATACAATTTTATCAATTACATAATACAAACGTACTATTTAACTTGACCTCAAATGATATCTACGTCCTCCAACTTGTGGTTGCTTGAATAAATCCAGAGTTAGAGGGCGTAGATATTAGCTAAGGCAATGTTAAAGAGTATGTTTATGTATTATGCCGTTTCCAATATGGCAATGAAGTCTTTGGGATTGTGCTTGTTGAATTTGAAGTCTTTATATCAATCGTTCAATAATTAGGTCTGATCCTTTGGAGGAAAAATCATCTTATAACATATTGAAGGAAAATTATTCAGAACTAATTAATGTGAATAAAAGATCAATAAATTTAGGAATTAGATGTGAATTGAAGACTTATCTTTCTCAAAACATGGAGGTGAAGGACAAAGAAAAGTTGTTACTTGAGATCCAAGAGAGAAGTAAGATGGCGATGGAGCAGGTTGATTGAAATTTCCGAGTAAATCATTAAGGAAATGACTTTCCTACCTAAAATAAGGAAATTAAAATATTTTTCAACACTCTCTTTAAACCTCATGACCACCATAGGCCATCGACCCTTGACCCCAGCCCCTCAATCTACCAGCCCATCATGCGGCCCACACCCCCACCTTCCGCTACGCGCAAACTCTCACCCTGAACCCACCACTCGCTCCTACTCTCTATCTTCCCGGCCTCCACCTCTCCTTCTAGGAAAATATTTTTTGTTTGTACGTGTCAAATATGTTTTTTTCAAAAAAAATTTATGTTTGAATGGTCAACACTTTTGAAAAATATTTTTGTAGAAAAATAAATTCGTTAAAAATGATTTTTAAAAAATGACTTCCCTATTGAATAAGTTTTATAAGTAGCATTACATATGATTTGTTTCCTCTCCGCTTTCCAACACACCCCATCCCCATCACTCCCATTCTCTACATCCATTCGTATCCCAATAGTGTTTGTCTTAAATTATATAAAATATTTTTATGATAATATATTTTGTTTACTTATTAAGCACCTAAAAATAAATAAGAAACAAACTTATTTCTTTTTATAGCCAACATATCCTAAGGGTGAACTTGTATTGTAACCACACCACACCATTATTGTCATCTTCTCGTCATCACTACTAAAAAAACTCGAATTACCAATGGAATTTCCTATGAAAACCTATATTGAAAATGAAAATTAATTCATTAGAAATCTCATATTCTTGATAGCGTTCCAATAGAAATGTCCATCGAAATTAAATACCCTCTCTCTTTTTTTGTGAAATAGATAAAGAAATTTCCAAAATTTCTTTGATGTTGTTTTTTTCAACATTTTTGACTTATCAAATGCATGACCCCTACCAAACCAAACACACTATAAATACTAACAAATTAAATAGAGTTATCCATCCTAAAAATCTCCATCAATTATAATAATAAGGTTTTAAGAAGAAAAATGAGGATGATTGTAATATACATCTTAGCATTTCTTGTTATACAAGAAGTGGCTATTTTTCAAAATAGCTTTACAGAAATAGCCACTTCAGGTATAGGAATACTGGCTGTTTCTGCAATGAAACCTGATCCACCGCCTCCACCACCACCGAAGTCCGGGGATAATTCAGGTCAGAGTGCATCTCTTACACCTAATTTACTGGTGTAAGTGATGCGCGTATATATATATATATATATATATATGTGTATGTTAGTTTTCACTACTTCAATGATTAGCACTCTTTGTAACTTGTTAGTGTATTTTGTTGTATTTGTTCAATAATTGAAGAAATAAAAATTCATAGAGTGGAGCTCAACGTGTTTGCGACTGAGACATAGTTATTATATTTGATTTGTTGCTCCATTGAATGGTATTATATATTCATGTGTAATTCTTATCATGATGATGAAGTTTTTTTGTTTTTTTTTAGTTTCTCACTTTTTATCTTTATCATTATTTTCTAGGTCTAGTAGCATCATATATTTTGATTTCTCTTTAATTCCTTGCGCTAAATTAAAGCGTGAAATTTTAACTTCAAACTTGAAGCCTCAAATATGATTTTGAAGTGAATAGAATTTATAATAATATACAAATTTTGATAAAGTTTTAAATAGAGGTCATATATACGGATATAAATTTGTGCACGCCACTTACCTAAATAATTTAATATCATTCTTCTTTTTTCTTTTATTTTATTCATCGATACTTAAGTCAAGCCACTATCATTTTTCAGGTTATAAACAATTAATGAACATTCAATTATCTTCAACAATGAATAATTTTATACTGTGCTCCAAAATTTTAATTGGACACCGAAGTTCAAAAAATAATAATTGAGACTTCACATGAGATGTATTTAAATAACGACGAATAAAATCGTTACAGAGATTTAGTTAGTTAATATATTGTTATTGGCAAAAGAAATAAAGATTTAAAGAAGAAATAGAAAATAATAAATACAAAATAATATAAAATATCCCATGAATATTTTTTTGACATATTAACATAGAGTGAGACCACTTTTCATGCCACTTAACACAACATACTAGGGTTCAGATAGAAAATGTTATATATTGGGATAGGAGAAAGAAAGTCTATTTTCTTTAATTTTCTCATTCATTTGTTATGTATTATTATACAAAGTATATAATAAATGTATAATTGATGTTGATTATATGATGATTAAAATTTATGGGAAAATAGTGTAGATTAATATTTTGTTGTAAGATTTTGTGGTTGTTCGGTAGTATAAAAGGGTTTTTTACATAAAAAGTATTTCTTTTCATTAGTTATTTTTTCTAATCGATATAGATATTATACACTTGATATATACAGATATACACATATTAAACATAAAGGATGTGATTGAGATGAAGCAAGAAATATTATGCCAAGAGAATTTATATATGTAATCTAGCAAAACAGTATAAATTTTACCAGATATAATATTGTATAGTATTATATATTTGGATACGTGACGTAATATTTAATGTTGAACTCTATAACTATGAAAATTTCAAATGTTGTTTATAAATCGGATTTGACGGATGCGTTTAATGCCTTGGTTATTGATTTTCAATGCATTTTCTTGTTTTCCCTCTTAATAGCATTAATGGAATTAGGAATTAGCATATATTCTCTCTTATTATACAAGAACTTCACTTAATTGCATATGTTCCATCACTTTTTATTAATTTATTTTCACATAAACACACATACACTTAATAACTTTACTATACCAAATATAAGAATTAGACTTATCCCAATATAGTTATGGAGATTGTTTTTTATCTTGCCATTTTGATGTTTTTCCCTTACAATTTTGCGCCGGATACTTTCTTTTTTTAATGGGTCTATCGGAAACAGACATACAATTTATCCAAATATTATATTCATTTAAGCAATTCAGTACGATACAATATAATACAATACGATACATTATGAAGCAATATGTAACAATCATTCAGGAGCATGTTCTTATTGTTGGAGGTTTTGGGAATATGGTTTATAACTTTTTCTTTTTATTTATTAGAAGAATAATATAAGGATTAAAACATACCTTGTAAATGTCCCGTTTCTTTGGAAGAATTTGAATTACTCTGATGAAAACAATTGATGCAAAATAAAATATTGGAAAAAATGAAGAAAATGATTTGGCCAAATGAGTGGGACGGACCTAATGTATAAACATGAAACAATTAGAACTAATTGCTTATTAAAAATAGCTTTTTTCTTTTACTTCTACCATAGCAAATATCGAGCCAAATCAATTGAAATACTTTTAGTCAAATTTAAAATTTTACAGTACCATTCATAAGGATAATTTAATAAATAAACACTTAATTATTATTTCTTAACAAAAAGGCAAAATACAAAATGGATATAAGTAAAACCAAATGTAGTATACATGAAAGAAGAAATCGTTTATTCGTTGTATGTATACTTGTAAGAATAATTAGGATTCCTAGAATAATTAGGATTCTTACTTATTCTTACTTATGGCCCAAGGTTAATTGTGGTCCAAGTAATACCATAAATAATATTTAATGAAGAATAAATCCTGTCCGTACATTGGTTATTTGATAGACGTATCAGATTATGTCTTAACCTCTATATATTGGTCCTCCCTCCACTCATTAGGGTTACCACATATTCTCTACATTAATTCCATTGCTGACAGTTGTGGTAACATAACTTTAGGGCAATGAGGTAGAAACCAATTTATTACTAACACTTCCGCTTCTCTCTATGATAATGTCTTCCTCATCAGGTATGTGCCCTTAACGAGCTCTATAAAAGATTATCGTGTTCAAGATCCTGATGTGTATTAAAGCATATATATATAAACTTACATGTGGCATCCGAGCCTGAATTGTTTGAACTGATAATCTTAATGAATATGTTAACTAGTGGCAATAACTGAACTGATTACATCAAGAACTATTCTATTGCTAAAAGACTTTTACTGATCTAATATCTTCTGCTTCCGCATTAAAAAGATGATTAAAACTTTTAAAGAGCTTCAGAAAAAAAATTGTAATGATTCTCTGGGTGTGAATTTCTGCTAGGGGACCAACTATCCTAAAATTTAATCACTTGTATAAGTTCTTGTGATATTTATTGGATTTAGTTTTGTGATTTAAAATTAATCTCTTGAAAGTTTAATTTTGTCCAATAAAATTATGTTCAAACTTATTGTTACATCCTTTTCTAGTAGCGTAATTTTGGGCTTGACTATTTAAGGTGTTTGGACTCTTAAGTTAATAAAGTGTTGTTAGCAAAGTTTAATTTGCACAAATTCTTAAAAACCTTAATCTTCCTATAATGTAATAATTATGTTTTGTTTTTAAATTGTGCAATAAATTAAAGTGATCGTTATGCTAAGCAATAAATAATATGTGTGTACTTAGTATAAAATAGTTTGTTAGTCACCAAAGTGGTCAAACTAGAGAAATTAACATTTACACATATAATATTTATGATCACTTGATGCATGTATTATGTTTCTATAGCTTGTTAGTCATCAAAGCGACCAAACTAAAATGTTTAAAATTACTCACATGAACAAAAAATTTATGATATTACGTGTGTATTTGTATTCATGTAGTTTGTTAATCACCAAAGTGGTCAAACTAGTATGATTAAGAAAAATATGCATTCATAAAATTGTCATTTATCTAGAAAAATTAATGCAATGCCTATATTGAAAATAAATAGATAAATTGACTTTCACTATTGCTAGAACTTAAAAAATTTACCCTAAGGTGAATCTATCATTCTACGAATAGTGAACATTATGAGGTAAATTAATATTTTCAATCAAACATATATTGTGTATCCAAAGATGACACATATGTTTGATTAAAAATATTTAATTGCCTATTAAAGACAAAAATGACATTTAAATTATGATAGTGTGTCGTAGTATTCTCCCAAAGGAGAATTACGATATATTTTTATCGTTTTACTAAATTCACATTATTTTTTTATTTGTGAGCATGTACATCTATTTTGCAGTTATTCCTCTTCATTTGCATGCTTCATGTGTTACTGTGTTCAATGGATTAAACTTCTCTGAATGGGATGAACAAGTCTAGTTCCACTTAGGTGTGATGGATCTTGACTTGGCTCTGCTGAATGACAAACCTACTGCCATTACTGATAAGAGCAGTGAGGATGAGAAGTCTTTTCATGAATCATGGGAGCGCTCTAACAGATTGAGCCTTATGTTTATGCGAATGACTGTTGTTGACAACATTAAGAGTACTATTCCACAAACAGAACTTGCCAGGGAATACCTGAAATTTGTGGAAGAACGTTTCGTTCTGCTGATAAGTCTCTCGCTGGTACACTAATGGCTGAACTCACAACCATGAAATTTGATGGGTCGCGTAGTATGCAAAATCATATCATCGAGATGACTAACATTGCAGTAAGACTTCGGACCTTGGGGATAAAAGTGGATGACACCTTCTTGGTTCAGTTTATTCTGAACTCATTGCCTCTTGAGTATGGACCATTCTAAATTAACTATAACACTATTAAGGATAAGTGGGATGTTAGTGAATTGTCTAGTATGCTTACTCAAGAAGAGTCAAGACTTAAGAAACAAGGTCATTCCATTAACCTCATGGGTCAAGGAGCTGGTAAAGGACTTAAAGTGAAGGCCAACAAGTTTAAGAAGAAGAAAGCACCTGCTAAAGTTCCACAGGATGCTCAAAAGGAACTCAAGGCTGATGTGTGTCGTTTCTGTAGAAAGGAAGGACACTATCAAAAAGATTGCCAGAAACGTAAAGTTTGATTTGAAAAGAAAGGTATATTTAGTGCTTTTGTATGTTTCGAATCAAATTTAGTAGAAGTTCCTAATAATACTTGGTGGCTTGATTCTGGTGCAACTACTCATGTATCCACTATGTTGCAGGGATTCACTACGATCCAAACCACAAATTCAAGTAAGGATTTCTTGTTCAAGGGAAATTGTATGAAGGCTCATATTGAAGGCATACGGACTTATCGGTTAATCTTGGAGACTGGACATCACCTTGATCTATTACAGATTCTTTATGTTCCTTCAGTTTCTAGAAATTTGATTTCTCTTACAAGACTTGATGTTTCTGGATTTGATTTTAAGTTTGGACATGGATGTTTCAATTTATATAAGAATATTATTTTTTATGGTTCTGGTGTTCTTATTGATGGTTTATATAGATTGAAACTCGATAATATTTTTTCTGAATCCCTTCTTGTTATTCATCAAAATGTTGGAATTAAACGTAGATCACTAAATGAAAATTCTTTTTATTTGTCGCACACACGTTTGGGTCATGTATCCAAAGAAAGATTAAAAAAATTAATAAAGAATGACATTCTTCCGAATCTGAATTTTACTGATCTTGATATATGTTTGGATTGCATTTAAAGGAAAGCAAACCAAGCATACTAAGAAAGGTGCCACAAAGAGCACTCAGCTTCTTGAAATTATACACACTGATATTTGCGGACCCTTTCATATTCCATCTTTCGGTGGAGAAAAAAATATTTTTTCACCTTTTTTGATGATTTTTCACGTTATGGATTTATCTATTTGTTGAAAGAAAAATCTCAAACAGCGGACGCTCTCAAAGTGTACGTTAATGAGGATGAAAGACAATTAGATAGGAAAGTGAAAATTATTAAGTTAGATAGAGGTGGTGAATATTATGGAAAATATAACAAATCCGGACAATGTCCAGGTCTATTTGCAAAGTTCCTCGAAGAACATGGCATATTTGCGCAATATACTATGTTAGGAACACCTCAAAAAAATGGTGTTGCAGAAAGGCGTAATCGAACACTTATGGATATGGTTAGGAGTATGATGAGTAATTCCTTATTACCCAAATTATTGTGGATGTATACTCTTAAAACCGTTGTATATTTATTAAACAAGATTCCTAGTAAGGCAGTTCCAAAGACCCCTTTTGAACTGTGGACTGGAAGGAAGCCTAGTTTAAGACACCTACATGTTTGGGGTTGTCCAGCGGAAGCTAGAGTTTATAATCCACATGAAAAGAAATTAGATTCTCGAACAGTAAGTGGTTACTTTATTGGTTATCCAGATAAATCTAAAGGGTATAGGTTTTACTGTCCAAATCATAGTTCGAGAATTGTTGAAACTGGTAATGCAATATTCATTGAGAATTGTGAAGTTCGTGGGAGTGTTGAACGACAAGTGTGGAAATTAATGAGGTAAGAGTAAATATTCCATTGCTCATGAATGTACCTACTTCTGCACAAATAACAAATGTTGTTCCTCTTGTTGAAGAACACTTTAATAATGTTGAACAACATTTGGGTGAAACACTTCAAGAAGGAACTGACTCACAAATGTCTGACGCAAATGAACCACAAATAGTGTCATTAAGAAAATCTCAAAGAGAAAGAAAATCGGTCATTTCATATGATTAAGTGATTTCTTTACAAGAGTCAGATTTTGACATTGGGCTTAACAAAGATCCGGTTTCATTTTCACAGGCCATAGAAAGCACTGAATCTGATAAATGGATTGATGCCATGAAAGAAGAGTTAAAATTCATGGAATATAACAAAGTCTGGGATCTCGTTCAATTATCAAAAAGTTCTAAAAGAATCGGGTGTAGATAGGTCTTCAAGACCAAACGCGATTCAAATGGTAATATTGAACGATATAAAGCCAGACTTGTTGCGAAGGGTTATACTCAAAAAGGAGGCATTGATTATAAAAAGACCTTTTCACCGGTCTCAAAGAAAGATTCATTAAGAATTGTTTTGGCTTTGGTAGCTCATTATGATTTAGAGTTACACCAAATGGATGTGAAAACTGTCTTTCTTAATGGAGACCTCAAGGAGGAAGTTTATATGGACCAGCCAGAGGGTTTTGAAATTAAAGGAAAAAATCAAATGGTGTGTAAGCTAAAAAAGTCAATATATGGACTCAAATAAGCCTCACGACAATGGTATATAAAGTTTAATGATACCATAACATCCTTTGGATTTAAGGAGATTACCGTTGATCGGTGTATATACCAAAAGATCAGTGGGAGTAAGTTTATATTTTTAGTCATTTATGTTGATGATATTTTACTTGCTGCTAATGATTTAGGCATATTGTGTGAGACGAAAGACTTTCTCTCTTTGAACTTTGAAATGAAAGATCTGGGTGAGGCATCCTATGTGATAGGGATAGAAATATTCCGTGATAGATTACAAGGATTATTGGGATTGTCTCAAAAAGGTTATATCGAAAGAGTTCTAGAGAGATTTAACATGAACAATTGTTCATCAGGAATTGTTCCTATTCAAAAAGGGGACAAATTTAATCTTATGCAATGCCCAAAGAATGATATAGAACGAAAGAAATGCAATCAATTCCTTACTCTTCTATTGTTGGAAGTTTGATGTATGTTCAAACTTGCACAAAATCGGATATTAGTTTTGCGGTCGGAATGCTAGGAAGATATCAAAGTAACCCTAGAATTGATCACTGCAAAGCTGCAAAGAAAGTTTATGGCATGTTATGAAGCCACAATTCATGCATAATGGCTGCAGAACTTTATTTCAGTTCTTGGGGTTGTTGACACCATAACCAAGCCGCTGAAAAATTATTGTGATAATACTGCAACAGTATTCTTCTCTAAAAACGATAAGTACTCTAAAGGTGCCAAACATATGGAATGAAAGTACTTTACTATCAAGGAAGAAGTTCAGAAACAAAGAGTGTTACTTGAAAATATTAGAACTGATCTTATGATTGCAGATCCGTTAAGAAAAGGCTTACAACCAAAGACATTTAAAGAACATGTTCAAAGAATAGGTCTTGGTTGTACTTATGATTGATATATGTATGATGTTTTGACACTCTGAGCTCAATTATGTGTTTCTGATATACATTAATGAATCTCTTGTTTCTCATAATGGTGTACACATTATTGTTTTGAGATATTACAAAATAAGTCGCTATGAGACATTATTGTGGACCGTAATGTTATATGTTTTATAGCTTATGAACCTAGTATGATAAGTTGCTCATGTAGTAGTATATGAAAGGAAGTATGTAGCATAAAATTATGTACAACTGTCATAACTCGCATTAGTAGTTTGTTATATTGTGGTATGTATGATGGACATTATAGAAGAGATCTATTGTATGCGCAACTAATGTTTATGAAATATAAATGTTATATGGCTATTGGGCCAAGTGAGAGAATGTAAGAATAATTAAGATTCCTAGAATAATTAGGATTCCTACTTATTCTTACTTATGGCCCAAATAATACCATAAATAATATATAATGAAGAATAGATACCGTCCGTACATTGGTTATTTGATGGACGTACCATATTAAGTCTTAACCTCTATAAATTGGTCCTCCCTCCACCCATTAGGGTTACCACATATTCTCTACATTAATTCCATCGCTGACGGCTGTGGTAACATAAGGTTAGGGCAATGAGGTAGAAACCAATTTACGACTAACGCTTCCGCTTCTCTCTATGATAATGTCTTCCTCATCAAGTATGTGCCCTTAACGATCTCTATATAAGATCATCGTGTTCAAGATCCTGATGTGTGTATATATATATATATATACTTACAATACTAACTAACAACAATAATCTTTAATTTTTTGGTACGTACAGTAGCAAAACAAACTAAACAAAAATGTTTAAATCGTTCATAAGCAACACTGCTTAAGGACGAACTTCTTTCATTTGTACCCTTATAGGACTCGTTCAATACATAGGTGGGGGAGGAAATAATGTTGACCTAGCTCGATGGCCAGTTATTGGCCCGCCCTTTGGTGGTGGTGGAGGAGGTGGCATAGGTCTCCGACGAGCTGAAACAGCCAGCAGAGGCCACATTACTATACCTATAGAGGCTTTGTGTATACATCTATTGTGAAAAATGGCCATTTCTTGTATAACTAGTAATGCAATGATAAAAGTTAAAATCATCTTCATTTCTTTAATTTGAGGGACTTGTTTCTTATGTTCTTGTTATTTTGGTTAGAATTTATAGGTATATGTTTTGTTATTAGGAGGCCTTGAATTAGTCAAAAAACATTATAGAAAAGTTCATGAAATTTCAAAAGGACTTAATCAATTACCAACCTCATTCATTAGTACATGTCATTTTTTTCTACATTTAGGAAATTTTGATTTTCTAATACAATTTGCAAGGCAATTTCTTCTAGCAAGGAAATCTTGGAGTACTACAAGATATGATCCAAATACCATATCATGTCATTTTTTGCTTTAATTCTATGACTTGATAATACAATATTGCACGAATGATGAGGAAAAGATATCTTATGACCAACTACAGTATTTGAATAAAAAAAGTGACCCCTAAAAAGATTTCTTGTGGTTTATTTACCTTTGTTGTGTTATATACTTAGGGGCCGTTTGGTTACTGGATAAGGGCAAAGTTAATACATGAATAACTTGGTTATTCATGTATTAATTTTTATACCATGTTTGGTTTGTAAATAGAATAAAAGTTATCCTTGTGTTAGTTTTATACAATGTTTGGTTATATTTTTGTAATTCTACATAACTAATACTCACATAAATACCGAAAACCGAAAAACCAAACCGAACCAAACTAATTCGGTTTTTCGGTGTCGGTTTTTCGATTCGGTTTCAGTGTTTTTTTTTCGGAATTTCGGTTTTTCGGTTCGGTATTCGGTGTCAGGGTAAGAAAAATTTGGTGCACCGAAAAACCGAAATTTTATTAACTAAATTTAAAATAATATTTTAATTTTATTAATTATATACTTGGTAACTTATGTTTGTGAGTTGTGACTCCTATTGTTTTTTATTTGAATGAAGTTGAATACTAAGGCATTTTTAACTTTGTATTGTTTTAACTTTTAAATTTCAAGTGTTGAATTATTGGTTTAAATTGTTGGCTGCTATTACAAAGAGTGTTTCTTGAAACAAAAAATCGGAAAGAGAAAAAAAAACTTCTTTAATTCTTTGTTGGAAACTTTAACTATTAAATATGTTAATTGATTATTTCGAGTTTTCAACTTTTATCTTTAGTTAAACGTTTTGATAATTTAATTTTCATTTTATTTTTTATTTGCTTGCACCGAAAAATCGTTTTAAAAACACCGAATTAAAAAACCGAACCGAAATATTTTGGTTTGGTATTTGGTGCACATTTTTTCAAAACCGAACACCAAAACACCGAACCGAAATTTAAGAAAATCGAACCGAAGAACCGAATGCCCACCCCTAGTTGATAGGTTTTTAAATATTGTATAAAAGTTATTTATGTATTAATTTTATACGGTGTTTGGTTGCATTTTTTGTAATCCTACATAATTAATACCTACATAACTTATGAGGGAATCTATGTATAAGTTATGCAGGATAGAAGGTGGAATAAGTTATGTGGGTATTGGTTATACATGTATTAAAATGTTAAATTACACATTTATCCCTATTAATTTATTTTTAAATCTTTTTTTATTGAAAACTTTACATAACTATTCTATTTTCCTAACTATTTTTGTTTCTTATTTCTTTTTGTATACGAACAACTTTTTATTTGTTTTCATTTTGAAATCAAAATATAAATATTTTATTAATATTATGAATCGGAATGTATAATTTTGACAACACTTATGCTAATGATATATTAGCACTATATATTACTAAATATATTCCACATATTTAATTATCATGTATTATTATTTTTTATTTAGAATGTGAATTTATAATAATTCATGTAGTTGGTATACTAAAAATGTACTAACAATACATGCAACATATTGATAGAAATTTACATTATATAAAATAGGATAGTATTATGTACTTAATATTAATAATATTTTATTTTTATAAGCTTTAAACATTAAAAAATAGAGGAAAAAAACAGAATTCCTACTTAAGTATAGAGAAAATTCCTTTCTTTATTTTTTTAGAGAGAATTTATACTATTTGCTTGCTTATTTATTTGTAAATAATATATATTAATTTATATTAAATTCAATATTCAATAGTTAATAATTTATGTAATGTAATCTCTACATAACTAAATAATACCCACAAAACTAATACATGCATAACTAATACCTGCATAACTAAACCCTGCATAACTAAACCCTGCATAACTAATACCTGCATAACTAAACCCTGCATAACTAAATCCTGCATAACTAATACCTGCATAACTCTAACCAGTAACCAAACGGCCCCTTATATTATACCGATATTCTATAAAAGGAGCCGTATAACTAAAAGAACATTTGTAATGTACCATAACACCATTATTCCATTCCCAACTCATTTAATATCTCTTTTGGAAAGATGTATATAGTTTACTGTTCTTGAGTTAACTCGCTCAACAACTCCCAACTTATGCAAAATCTCTAGACTCAATTCTACTCTCATCATCCAAATTTACGCGGCATATTTTTGATTTCGAGAATCAAACGGATTTTTCTTTTATCATGACTTTTTGTATACTTTTTGAATATTTTGAGTTGATAATTATTATGACTTATTATTCAACTTCTTATTCCAAATATTTGATTCTTATTTTTAAAAATTCAAAGATTCTATGTCTGAATTTAGGATAAAGAAATTTAACCTTCATAATCTAAATTGTGTCACAAGTAACTTTTTTAACGGGCATGAAATAAACTAAAACCATATTTATATGGACGAAGGGAGTATTAATCTTTAGTCTGATGCAATGACTTTTATAGCAATACAGTTTTATACATTTTCCAATATATGGCAATGAAGTCTTTGGCATTAATTATGCTTGTCAAATTTGAAGTCTTTATTAGTCCTTGATCAATAAGTAGGTCGTCCTTTGGAAAAAAAAGATCATCTTATAACACATTCAAGGAAAATTATTCAAAACTATTAATGGTGATGTTGTTACTTGAGAACCAAGAGAGAAGCTAAGTAGGATGGTGATGGCACAGGTTGAAATTTTCATGAACTTAGGGTTTGTTTGGTATGAAGGATTCCAATTTTTTTATATTTAATTGGCTTAAATATTTCAAAAAATATTTATGAAATGGATTTATTTTTTCCATACGTAAAGTAAGAAAATCATTTTCTAAAACTAATCTCTTTCAACCTCACCATGACCACCTAATCTACTCAGACGCCATAGGCCATGACCTCTGACCCTAGACCCTCAACCTTCCACACCCTATCACAGGACCCACAATACCCACACCAACCTTCTGCACATGTGCACGCTCTCTCCCCTAATTCACCACTCGCTCCTCCCCTCTATCTCCTCGGTGTCCGCCTTCCCCTCACCGCTTTCCTCAACATAACATCTATATATCCTACCCTCCAAAAAGATCTTGAGCCTTTGATCCCGACCCGGCTCCCAATCCTGACTTTGACCCCAAGATGGAGCTTGGACCTGGACCCAGCTCCCCATGGCCTCAACCTTAAACCTCTACTAGACCTCAACCTGACCCTAATTCGAGACCTAACTCTCGATTCTAACCCCAACTAGAGACTCAACCTCAACTTGAAACCTTGATTCAAACCCCGATTGAAGACTAACCCTAACTCAAAATCTAATCTCCAAAACTCATCATTGAGTTAGGGTTGGATCTCCGACCTCAATTGAGATTAGGGTTATGTAACAAGTCATCACTAAGTCTTGGTTCATGATTAGGGTCGGATATAAGTTCCCAAGTTAGGGTTAGGCCAAGATCAGGTTGTGGACTAAGTTCTGAGTCGGGATCAGGGTCAAGGTCATATCTCGAATCAGTGTTGGGGTCAAGGTTAGGTCAGGTCTCGATTCAGGACAAGGTTTTGGGTATGTGTTAAAGGTGGTCCAGTATCATAATATTTGCACAGATTGTACCTAAATTCTCTTGGGACAAAATATTGTCCTTACTAACCAAACACTAGAAAATAGATTAGAGAATTACTTATTTTCTAGAAAAATCTTTGGTTTTGTGAAAAATATTTTCCTTCAAAACAAATACATGTTGTTTGGTATAAAGAAAAATATTTTTCAACTTTTTATTGGTCAAGATTTTTTAATATATTTTTTTAGGAAAACAAATTTGTTAATAATGATAAAAATGACTTCCCTTATTAAAATGAGAAAAACAAGTTTCACAAACTACATTACACATTAATTGGCTCATCCCCACCACTCCCACTCTTTAACGACCCATCCGTACCCCAATCATATTTGTTTAGATTATATAAAATATTTTATTTAAACTGTCTTCATTGATAATTGATTTGTGCAAAACGTTACATCTTTTGAGTTTGGCATTCCAAACTATTGCATGATCATTGAGTAGAGACCATTCTAAATTGATCCAGCTAATTAAGTTAAACCAAAAAAGGCACAGCTTAGATCCTAAAAAAACTTTTTTGGAGGGGTCTAACAAGTTAGGGGTCATATATGTTAGGACCGAAATTAATCAGGTGTCATGCGGAAGCTAGCAAAGCAAACCTCGAAAGACCACGAGCAAGAAGACAAACGAGAAATATACCAAAAGACACAAAGATTTAATATTGTTCGGTCAACCGACCTACATCTACAAAGGAGATGAGCAATCCACTATATAAATATGAGAGTACAAAATATAGAGAGAAACAACCTCAACCAATTCACTCGGGAGGTTCACACAAGTGAAAACGTTTCACTTATATCCCACAAATTCTCCCCTAACCAAAACTCTCAAATCCCAATAGAACTACATTGTGAATGCTGATTAAGTTAGAAGGAACAAGCCTCTATTTATAGAGTCCTAAACCTTTTCCTACAAGAAAAGGACTAGCCAATTCCAAACCTTTTCCTAGTAAAATTGGAAACCAAATAAGGAGAATAATTTCAATCATTTTCCAAATAGGATTATGACATGGGCCTTTGGCTGGAACATGGGCCATAACATGGGCCATAGCCCAACAAACTCCCCCTCCAGCCAAGGGGCCAAATGGAATTCAAGTGGATGAACTCTTGACAAGCTTCATGCCTGCCACACTTCTACAAAGCTCATGTTTGTCTATGATGGCTTCTTTCCACTTATCTCTATGAGTATCTAACATGACTTCATCATAACCTTCAGGTTCTCCCATGTCAGTCAAGAGGATATACTCATTAGGAGAATAACGTGTTGAACTTTTCTTCTCTCTAGTGGATCTTCTACAAGAGGTTTCTGGAGCATCCGAAGTAGTCATCTCAACCTGAGTTGGTTGATGATCAACCGCAACATCATCAATAGGAGTATCTATAGGTTTTACACTCTGATCATTATCCGCATCATTATCCTGGGTCCCTTTATGTGCAAAAGATGTACTAATAATAGGTATTGGATCAACATCAACTAAGCTCTCATCAATTTGAGAATCTGATTTCTCAACCTTGTAATATCTTCAATAGTTTGATCTTCAAAGAACACAGCATCACGACTTCTAATGAGCTTCTTATCAATTGGATCATAAAAGCGATATCCAAACTTATCTTGACCATAACCAATGAAGATGCACTTCTTAGTTTTAACATCCAATTTCGACCTCTCATCTTTTTGAACATGCACACAAGCTTTACACCCAAACACTTTCAAGTGATCATATGAAACATCCTTAGCGAACCAAACTATGTTTGGAACATTACCATCCAAAGCAACAGTAGGAGACAAATTGATAACATAAGCAACAGTATTAAGTGCTTCAGCCCAAAAAGAATTTGGAATTTTAGCATGTGAAAGCACGCATCTAACTCTCTTAACTAAAGTTTTGTTCCTCCTTTCTGCCAAACCATTCAATTGAAGAGTCTTCTGATGACGAATTCCTTGCGATTTGAAGTATTTATCAAATGGACCAATATACTCACCACCATTATCAGTGCGAATACATTTTAATTTCTTTCCCGTTCGTCTCTCAGATAAGGCTTGAAACTCCTTAAACACATCAAGTACTTGATCTTTGGATTTTAAAGGATATACCCAAAGCTTACGAGAATGATCATCAATGAAAGTTTCAAAGTAAAGTGCACCACCTTTTGACTTCACTTTAAAAGGACCACACAAATCAGAGTGTACAAGCTCCAGTAACTTAGACTTTCTTGAGGGAGGATGACTGTGAAAAGAAACTCTTTTCTGCTTCCCAGCTAAGCAATGAACACATCTTTTCACCTTTGCTTGTTTCACACCAGCAAGCAAATTCTTCTTAGCTAAACAGGTGATCCCCCTCTCGCTCATATGACTAAGCCTATTGTGCCATAATTCTAATAAAGTCTCGCTTTCCACAAAATTTATAGAGTCACCAAGAATCGATCTGTGTGTCATATATAAATTTGAATAATTTCTTCCTTGAGCTACAATCAATGAGCCTTTGGTGAGCTTTCATTGGCCATTGAACAAATCATTATGATAGCCATCATCATCTAGTTGTCCTACAGAGATCAAATTCACTGGAATGTCTGGAGCATGCTTGACATTCTGAAGGACTAACGCTGAACCAGTATTTGTTTTCAAACAAACTGTGCCAACACCAAACACATTAACCTCACCAGCATTACCCATCTTTAACACCTCAGAGTTAACATTAGTATAAGATGAAAAGAAGTCTTTCCTCGGTGTAACATGTGATGTAGCTCCAGAATCTATTATCCAACTTGTATCTTGAGATACAAAATTGATGACGTCTTTGTCACAAGCGAAGGGAAGGTCATCTCGGACAACAGCAACAACATTGTTTCCGTTATTTTCTTCTTTCTTCCCTTCTTTAAGATCTTGCTTCAACTGTTTGCAAAATCTTTTAATATGTCCTTTCTTTCCACAATGATAACATATAATATTTGGATTCCTGAATCTTGACTTGCTTTACTTTTACCTCTACTCCTCGGATCTCTTGTTTTATCTCTCCCCCGATTTTCTGTGTATAGAATATCTGAATATGAGGATGTGCCTTAATATTTTCTTCTGACTTCTTCATTCAATACACCACTTTTTGCATATTCCATAGTCACGTTACCACCATGAGCAGAATTTGTTAAAGAAACACGAAGAGTTTCCCAAGAATCCGGTAGAGTATTAAGAAGCCAAAGTTCTTGTATTTCATCATCAAAATTAACACCCATCCCTAATAGCTGATCAAGAACACCTTGAAAATCATTTATGTGATCAAGAATAAGACTGCCCTCCTCCTATTTAAAGGTCAACAACTGCTTTAGCAAGAACAATTTGTTATTGCCAGTTTTTGAAGCGTAAAGCGTCTCCAACTTTTCCCACAATGTTCTAGCATGTGTCTCATTCACAATATGGTTGCGAACATTATCTTCAACCCATTGCCTTATATATCCACATACTTGTTGGTGCTCGAAATCCCAATTTTCATTTGTCACAGTCTCAGGTTTATGAGCAGCAAAAACGGGAAGATGCATCTTCTTCACGAACAGTAGATCTTTCATCTTGCTTTTCCATATGTTATATTTGCTCCCGTTTAGACATACTATCTTGCTCATGTTCCCCTTCATCAAAAGTCCTTGATAGTGAACCTGGCTCTGATACCACTTGTTAGGTTCGAAATTAATCAAGTGTCATGTGGAAGCTAGCAAAGCAAACCTCGAAAGACCATGAGCAAGAAGACAAACGAGAAATATACCAAAAGACACAAAGATTTGACGTGGTTCGGTCAACCGACCTACATCCACAAAGGAGATGAGCAATCCACTATATAAATATGAGAGTATAAAATATAGAGAGAAACAACCTCAACCAATTCACTCGGGAGGTTCACACAAGTGAAAACGTTTCACTTGTATCCCACAAATTCTCCCCTAACCAAAACTCTCAAATCCCCATAGAACTACATTGTGAATGCTGATTAAGTAAGAAGGAACAAGTCTCTATTTATAGAGTCCTAAACCTTTTCCTACAAGAAAAGGACTAGCCAATTTCAAACCTTTTCCTAGTAGAATTGGAAACCAAATAAGGAGAATAATTCTAATCCTTTTCCAAATAGGATTAGGCCATGGGCCTTTGGCTGGAACATGGGCCATAGCCCAACAATATATAAAATTGGATGGTCTCATTTATCCATATTAATAACAAGGCTTTTTTACTTGGATTGGTAATGTAGCAAAAGAGTTGAAAATAAATTTAAAAAACACATTTATTTTTCATGAAAACATTTTTCGAGAAAAATATTTTACTTTATAGAAAACACCTAAGCTGAAGTCATGTTGTAATTGCACCATGGCCATCTTAAGGAAAATATTCTTATTACCTCACTAAAAAAAAAAACTCGAATAACCGAAAAAATTTCCAACGAAACCTATTGAAATTAATTCATTATAAATCTCATATTCTTAACCACGTTCCAATTGGAATGTCCATCGAAAATATCTGTGTTTTTTTTTTGTGGAATAGATACAAGGATGTTGAAATTGATAGGTCCTTTAGGAAATTTCCAAATTTTCTTTGATGTTGATTTTTTCAACATTTTTGACTTATCAAATGCATGCCCCCTACCAAACCATACACACTATAAATTCTAACAAATGAAAAAAAAAATTATTACAACCCATCCTAAAATCTCCAACAATAATAATAAGCTTTAAGAAAAATATGAGGATGATAGTAATTTATATCTTAGCACCTTTGCTGGTGTAAGTGATGCATATATATATATATATATAATTATATATATATATATATATATATATATATATATATAACTCGTTGTGATTGTTAGTGTATTTGTTCAATAATTGAAGAAATAAAAATTCATGTAGTGGACCTCAATATGTTTGCGACTGAGGCATATAGTTATTATATTTAATGTGATGCTCCACTAAATGGTACTATATTATATTCATGTATAATTCTCATAGTGTTTTTTTGTGTTTTTTTTTTATTTCCCACTTCCTATCCTTTATCATTAAAATTCATATATTCTTATTTCTCTTTCTTTGCGCTAAATTAACTTTATTTGAAATTAAATTTTAATGTGTGAAATTTGAATTTTCGATTTTCAAATTTCAGCTTGAAGGTCTCAAGTTGGAAACAAGCCAAGTTTAATTTCAGACCAAAGTTTGAAGCTAAAACTATTAAAGGATTGAAGTTACAAACTTCTGACTTGAGATCTCAAATATGATTTTAAAGTGAATGAAATTTAAGTAATTTATAAATTTCAATTAAGTTTTAAATAGAGGTTGTTCAAATAATATGATTATTTGTGCACTTGCCCAAATAATTTAATATCATTCTTTTATTTCATCCACTGGTACTTGAGTAGAGTCACTATCCTTTTTTCAAGTTATATAAACAATTAACATAAATAATAAATATCTTAAATGTGGATCGTTACCTAATAAGTAGCTTGTACAAGCGGTGAAACATGCAATTTAATTCAATGAAAAGCGATAAACCTTAATGGATTAGGGTCAATATTTGGGTTTAGAATGAGTTGGGTCCTAAATAAATCAAAATATTGATTTTAAATTTTTAAATATTTTTAAAAAAAATTTTAGAGCAGTCATGTCATCAAACAGGTATTGAAAATAGTATTTTCAAGTAAAATAACCATAAAGTTAACTAGACAAAATTAGATGACTATGAAATCTAACTAAGCAATGGATGACCATGAAAGCTAACTAGATAAAGTTGGATGACTTTTGAAAAACAAAATAAAGTTGAGTGTCTTTAAAGGCCAATTACTATAAGTTAAGCGACCACTCAGACATTGGGCTGGGCCATTAAATGCATTATATCTGAGCCCAATCCCAAGTAAGACTAGTAAATATTATGGGGAGATTTACATATAAATAGGATCGTAACTTTTGAAAATATGAGACCTACTCGGATGAAGGTAAATAAAATCGAATCTTACTAGATATGAAATCATGTTGAATAGGGTATATCTTTACCTTTCTCATAGTCGTATTCTTTCTTTCGAAGCTATTTTCATTTGACTCGACGCATGAGAAACCCTTTAAGAAAAAACTTATTTTTTCACTTCATTTGCCGTTAAACGACACCCTTAATTTGTTTTTTCATGCTTCATGTATGTCATGATTTAGTTGTAGGATTATATTTCTCTATTTTTCTTCCTAAAGAGAAAGGAATAAATAAATAAATAATTTTTCCCATTGTACCTACTTCTGATAGTCTAAAAAGTGTATGTTATGAATCAACCCAGCCCACTATAGAGATATTGGGCCTAAAATAAGTAACAGGGCCAGGCCTCCACAAAAAGTTTAGCGACTTCTCACTTGGTATCCAGTATTCGTATTAGGTCAGGGACGCCGTAGTTATATGGGAGCAAGGGAGTTATACAAACCCCTTCGACGAAAAGTTACATCATATGTTCAAGGTTAAAATCATTATATATATATATAGAGAGAGAGAGAGAGTAGATGTCGAATCCTCTTGACTTCTTCATATGTTTAATTCTTCATATTTTGAACCACTTAATGAATCATGTGTTGACCTCTTGATATTTTTAAATTCTTTTAGATAAAATTCTGACTCCACCACTAATTGAATTCTAGACTAATTTAGATTTGTACCACATAATACGACCTATTTAAAGGGAAGCATTCCCTAATAACATTTTTTCAATACTCAAAATTCGAACCTCAGACTTAAACCTCTAATTAAAAATAAATGAATCATATTAATCCCACCATAATCCTAATTGATATGTATAACATGAGCAAGTCAAAGGAGTATTAGGCAGGCAAAGTGCCTAACACCTTTCAAAGAAGTTGAATTTCTGCCTATAATAAGCTCTATACATCATTCATTACATTAAATAATTAAAGTGAAATAATATAGCACATGAAATGCTACCACATGCAAACTAATTAACCTACCACTACTTTATAAGCACTCTTACCTCTCTCTTATTAAAAAAAACCCTACTTGCTTATCCTTTTAGTCAAATGCTTTCTAGAAGAACTCAAAAGGTTTACATACTCTCCATTCCCTTTTACTTGTTACGTATCACTTTTCGAGAGTCAGTTCACATAAACTTTGATCAGCATTTTAAGATGTATTCTCTCATCATACTAATATGAGAACTATTACGACTTTTAATATTCTTCATATAATTCTCGAACACCAAACTTTAAAATTTTAAATTAATTCAATTTAGTTTAGCTTCAAAAATTAATCAAATTGACTCCTACGAAGAAAAACATGACAAGTATAGACCAATTTATTTTTTTAAGAAGCGTGTAAACTAAAAATGTGACATATAAAGTAGTCCGGAGGAAATTAATTACATCTAGAAAATCTCCAAATTCAAAACAATATAAAAATGGTTCTTGGAAGTTGGAACTAATAATGCCATCAATGACTAAACCCAAAATTATGACCATTTAGAAGACAAGAAATTAAGGTTTCATAGAATATATGAAGCAAAGAGAGATTCAAAGAACCACTCACATGCCCACATGGGCTATACATAAAGTCAATTTACACAACTCCCACATAAGATGGTGTACTTGTAAATTACCAAATGTCCAAGTCATTATCAGATAATTGCTAATTTTCAATAAAATTTAGAAGGAATTTTTTACGAAATCTTTAATTTCGTAAAAAATTAATAATTTTCTGATAGTGAATCCCAACTTATTAAAACAATATGCCCTATTGTCTTTTCTTAATTAAAAGCTTTAATAATTATATACATATACTATAATATATTTGAAAATTATATCCTAAGTCAAATTATGACAAATAAGATGGCATTAAACACTTTTAATAATAAGTAAGTTAGAAAATGAGAATGAGAGATAAAATATTTTATCCACACTTATGATACCCACTACCTCATCTCTAATACTATAGTATACTTATCATATAATATAAAATATTTTACATTATTGACAAGACCATACTCTTAGGTCGATGTGTTCATGTGTTAGTTTTGCTCTGATGCACGTATAATAGAACAAACACCAATTATTTATACATAGATTACGTAAATTATACAACAACATAATTAATTTATTAATTTTCTTTATCTATTTAGTGCGTTATACATATTATAATTGTGCAAACCTAACTTTTTTGGACTATTCTTGGAGACTCTTTATAATTAAGAACTCTTTTAATGTTTGGTCTTCTTATGTAAGCTATGTTTGCTTATCATTTTAGTCAAATGAGTGCCTTCTAGAAATACTCACTACTAAATAGAGAGTACTAAATACTAATGTTATAAGTTATGAATCATTTTGATCGGAGACGAATTCAAAATTTGAAATTTATAAATATTTTTAACAGTTTTGATTTGATATGTAATATTTTTGTCATCTCAATTATGTATCTTTTGGATTTTGATATTTAAATAAGTTTAAATTTGATTGTCATTGTTTCATATATATTTTAAATATTTTGAATTGTCAATCATTCTGATTTATAGTAATTTTTTACTCGAATGTATAAATTTTCTTTTAACATATTTAAAGATTATTTATATATATATATATACCTAAAATTCATAATCAAAATTAAATCATTTAACTCTTAAAATTTAAATGGTACAACATAAATTTAAATTGAAATTTTGTGAATACGTACTTGAATGCTTGGATCCGCCCTTGCATCTAGAAGGCACTTAGAGCATATTTGGTATGCCAAGGAAGAGGAATAACTAATTTTAAAATTAATACTAAGATGAATTTATTTCATTTTATTTGGAATGAAATCACGAGATAATTATTATTTCAAAACTATAGTATCATTTGTATTTTATATTAAAAATAAAATAATAATATCGAAATAACTTTGTTATCACACCAAACGAAACGTTTGAATGAAGCAAAGAGATTCCAAAAACCACTCACATGGGCATATCAAGACAACTTATAAAACTTCCAAATAAACAAAGAGAAAACTTCTTTCTTTAATATTTTTCTAAAAAAGAGGTAGTTGCATGAAGTACATTTGGCTAAGGGTCCATAGTCCAAGGGCAAAAGGAATCTTATGCTTTGAATAACTTATAGTCCTAAATCGTATCAGATATTTACATCAAATTACATAAATATATTATAGTTAAAAACTTTAATAAAGATGAGAATGCATTTTAATAAATTGCTTATTGAAGGTTTATATGCAAATATATATTATGTATTTATTAATTTGTTATAGAGACATCATGCGAGTAAATATTAATACAAGAAGGCATGAAGCTAAAGTAAACATCTACAAAAGTTATGTGCATGGTACGTTATAAAATTTGAGATATTTTTAATTAAGAATGAAGAGATATTTATCAGGATACAAATACAAATGAACTTCTTTTCTCGTATTATGTTGAATTGTATTCTCTCTTTTATTGTTTTCACAATCAAGAATGACATACTCTGTAACAACCCATTAGGTCATTTTGGGTACTAGAGCTTCTTATCCCATAAAAGACTCTTTCAATATATTCTAAATGGATATTTTGGATTATTCGTGAACTATAGTTGTTAAAAATGAAGCAATGATTGCTCCATAATTGGGTGTCGATTAGTGATTGAAATAATGAATTAACATTAAGGT
The DNA here is from genome assembly GCA_018342035.1 of Solanum appendiculatum. Taxonomy (NCBI): domain Eukaryota; kingdom Viridiplantae; phylum Streptophyta; class Magnoliopsida; order Solanales; family Solanaceae; genus Solanum; species Solanum appendiculatum. Next base: position 3,647 of record JAGDQO010001946.1, on the reverse strand, counting down.
TAGTGTTGCAAGTTATTTCCGTAGCGGGAAATTGGTTTCGCCAACAGTGGGTTTCATCTTTTAATTATTTTAATTATCACATTATAAATTAAGTTTTGATATATTGAGATAGGGATTAAATATTAAGTGTATTGTATTACTTGAATACCATTAAATTTATGATAATTGGAGGGATTGAGACCTACGGCCTTAGACTTGAATTCTAGGAAATTGACTATAGATTTGGATGGATTATTGAGTCTAGGCTAGATGTATAGTAATATAGGTGTCTATGGACTCGTTTGCTTATGAATATTATATATCTGATAGATCGGAAACGTTTGGAGGGTTTGAGGAAAAGAAAAGCATTAGGAAATTAGCTTGCTTGACTTCAGCTCTTTCGGTGGAGGTAGGTTGTGGTATTCTATGTGAAGATAGACTCTTAATAGTGATTGATACTCATTGAGTGATATTGTGAAATTTTCTATGTACTTGGTTGTTGTGGTTTGGATGATTCATGTGTTGTTGTGATTGGTCTGTAATCCCAAAACCGCGAAATCTATAATCTTGAACTTGTTTTACTAAAGTGATGCCTTGAATAAAGAAAGCCAAATGAAATATTGTTAAGGAAATGGAAAGAGATGATAAATAATGACAAATGAATTAATGATATATTTGGATCGGGTGTCACGTTCCGACAAGGTGTTATTGGATCGAGTGTCACGTTCCGACACGGTGTTAATGGATTGGGTGTCACGTTTCGACATGGTATTATTGGATCGGGTGTCACGTTCCGACACGGTGTTATTGGATCGGGTGTCACGTTCCGACATGGTGTTACCGGATCGGGTATCATGTTCTGACACGGTGTTATTGGATCGGGTGTCACGTTCCGACACGGTATTACTGGATCGGGTGTCACGTTCCGACACGGTATTATTGGATTAAGTGTCACGTTCTGACACAGTGTTATTGGATCGGGTGTCACGTTTTGACACGGTATTATTGGATCGGGTGTCACGTTCCGACACGGTATTATTGGATCGGGTGTCACGTTCCGACACGGTGTTATTAGATCGGGTGTCACGTTCCGACACGGTATTATTGGATCAGGTGTCACTTTTCGACACAGTATTTTGGATCGGGTGTCACGTTTCGACACATGATTTTAGATCGAGTGTCACGTTCCGACACGATATTATTGGATCGGGTATCACGTTCCGACACGATAATATTAAAGGAAAACATATTAAAATAACTTAATGTACTCAATCTCAAATAATACATTCCCAAAAGAGCGTGGTATGGAGGCCTGAGTCCTCATGTGTGGTTTTGATATTGTGACTGATTAAGTACGTGCTTTAGTGTTATTGTCACTTATTCATGTTGTTTGTTGCTTGCCACCTGCTAAGTGATATGGTTGATTTTATACTATTTCTTTATGTATATTGATTTCTATTTTGAATCGGCCGATAATATCTACTCAGTACATGTTGCCTTGTACTGATCCCTACTTGTATTGTCCTTCGTTTTCCTTTTGTGGAGTGCAGCGAGTGTACCAACAACTTCGACTTGCCTTCAATTCTAGCCATTCTCCAGCACATCAGGTTCCAGGGTGAGCTATTCATTCTAGCTCGTGTTGGATTCTCTCGGTTATGGCATGATGTCCATAGTTTTCAGACAAAACTAGTTAGTTGATCTATTTTATTTGATACTCTTAGACTTAGTTTTAGAGATTAGATGTCCTTGATGTGATGACTTTCATGTTTTGGGGATAATATGTAATAGACTCTAGAGGATTCTTTTATTGTTTACTTTAATAAGTTTTGAGCTTCCGCATTATGGTTATATTTCATAGTTGAAAAAAAAAGAAGTTAATATAAGTTGGGGTTTGAATTCGTTGGTTCGCCCACCTAGGAGGTTTAGTGTGGGTGCCACTCATGACTCGTTTTGGGTCGTGACATACTCCCTCTGTACAATAATAGTTGTCCATTATTAACTTGGCACACCCCTTAAAAAACAATAAATAATAAGAGTAATACTATTATATTATCCTTTGACATTATTAAATTTAATGCCTTGAAAAATGTATTAGATGATAAATAGTATTTAATAGTAAGGGTAAAATAGACACAAAAGATAAATTATCTCTTGATTTTCTAAATTGAACAAATATTGTTGAACAACTATTTTTAGTATAGTGGACTACTATTGTTGAACGAAGGAAGTATTAAACTAAAAATCAAGATAGCTAATCAAAACTTGCCCCACTAATAAACTAAAAATCAAGATAGCTAATCAAAACTTGCCCCACTAATCTAGATTTCTCTTTCTTGAATTAAAGTAATGATAGATCCATTTGACTAACCACATGGGATGTCTAGTGTAGTTCTATTTAATTGTGTTGGTCGAATTCTTTAAAATTATATATATATATTTCAAAAAGTTTATCTTTTTTATTTATTTTTCACCCAACGTTAAAAACTTGTTATAGGATTAGACTAATTCAGATTTAAGACACAAAATCTTGTTTTGAATGTGAACCCTTCCTTATCCATGAACTTCATCACTAATAAGATTAATGTCATATTTTAAGAACAGAGAAATATATACTAGAATTGAGAATCTTATTAAGGTTAAGGACAAAGAAATACTTACGACCCACCCAAACTTTTGAAATTATATATTTCTAATCCATATTTGGCATCATGGGTTCGGTTCAAATTTCATATTTTTGGTTTTCCACTGAAATACTTGAATACCTTAATAACCAAGAAAATGCCAACAAATATACTATTGCTTAGAAAGCAAATAAGTTATTTTCATGACTAAAATCTAACTTAGACATGTATTTAGCCTTTTTAAAATTTAACATCGAGTCAAATTATGTTATATAAACTAAACTATAAATTGAAAGGGGCTTAGTTTTGATTTTTTTTTTCACTTAAAGTTCTTCATAGACTGAATGCAATTTATTTAAAAGAATCTTATATTAAAATCATTTCAAACCTACATAGCAAGTTTACTTATAAGAAAGAGGTGACCGCCCACTACTTTTATTTATCATGTTTTTTGGTTCTTGCATTGTACCTCTCTCAAGTGTTATTTGTGCACCACTAAAAAGTGTGGTAGGTGATAAGTAGCTTTATATTTTAAATACTAAAATTTTTATTTGAGTTTTGAAAATAAAATTATATTTGATTAAAAAAAGTATTGTACGTACTTCTAAAATGAGACTTTTTTGCAAGAATATAAGTTAACCAAGTCTTAAAATAAGTATTGAATATCAAATAGAAAAAGAGAAATTTGACTCCTACAACTTTTTATATATTTGCCAAGTAAATGATCATAAGAGATCATTTTCACGATTAAAAGGTAAAAAGTTCAATGTTATTTGTGTCATTGTTTTGTCAATTTATTTGGGTCGGCTAGTGCTTAAAGTAGTACCGTACACTAATTTGCCACGCTTCCACGTCTAAAAACATTCACATTTTTTAAAAATAAAAAAGAACTTTTGTTTTATGTCAAGCTAATATGCGGTCGATATCTTTTGGGTACGCATTGAGTAAATCATGAACTCTATTTTTGTATAATAGCTCGCAAATAACATGTATAAGATGTAAATGAGGTCGAATGGATAGAATTAATTTGTCTATTTTAATTAAAAG
>JAGDQO010001945.1:0-26941 GCA_018342035.1 Solanum appendiculatum | reverse complement strand
CAATTCAATGCAAGCTAGCTCTTAAAAGTCATAATCAAGGCAATTTAGTCATATTTGAAGTAACCCACATAAAAGAGGAAAATCATGCTTTTTACTTGAACATGCTAAATTCATGCACTTAACCCTAATTCATGCTCAATTTCATAGATGATCCCTCAATTTCATCGATTCATATCTTAACCCAACAATCAAGGCATAGATTATCAAATTTGGGAGAATTTACTTGGGATCATGGGGGTTCACGCAATAATTACAATTAGACATGTAATTCACGCTATATCGTGCACTAAATTACTTTATCCATGCTAGATCATGCACTACCAAGCATTAAATCAGTAATTGAACTCATACTTGAAGAACCCATAACAATTGATCAAACCCTAGCTTTCTTGAAGGGAATTGAACCTTGAAATTCATGAAGAAAAGGGAGGGCCCAATGGAGGAAGCAACCCCATTGGTCAATACCATCACACCTTAGCAAAGCCCACTAGAAATTGGAGGAATTTGGGTGATCTTCAATGGAGGACTTAGCTTATTCTTCTTCCTTGAGCTAGAGAGGATTTCTTTTAGAGAGAGAAATATTTGAGAGGTGAATTTAGGGAATGAGTTAGAATGAAGTGGTTTAGGTATAGAAAAATATATATAGGACCTTGATTAAGGGTAAAACCAACTTAGTTAATTAGGGAATTAACCAGGGAAAAGACAAAAAAGCCCTTAATTAAAAAATTGTCGGGGCCCATCTACGGTCAAGACTTACGGTCCGTATATCCATTGACAGACCATCCTGTTGAACCGTCAAAAGATTCAGAGAGTTAGTATTTGCGGACCTGGCAACGACGGTTTCAATCTATAGTTGGTAGGTCCATCTACGGACCGTACACCACAACCATAGATCACAGCCTGAGGTTCAAGAATTTAACCAAGTCTGGGGGACATCTACGGTCACTTTCTAGGGACCGTCAACTTGACTACGGCCCGTATGTGGCCTCCGTAGGTCACTGCCTACAGGTAAATTCTGCATCTTCATTCTTTGGAAAGTTGGGGTATTACAGATGGTCTATGATAGACACTAGCTAGTAGATCCACATAAGCTATATGTTAAGTAAAGGGTCCTATCTTGGCAAGTAGGATGGCCCTATCGGTGTGGGGTTATACACCGGATTCCTTGTTTATTGCTCACATGGTCTTATATGTCGGTTAATGGCTATTTCCCACAACTAATGCACAAAAGTGTTGTTACGATGTTTCTCAAGTGAAGTAAAGATGTTTAGCATGCTTTTACCATGGTTTATGTGTTATGTTTTCTAACTTTTATCATGTTTAGCTTGGTCAATGCATGTCCTGAAAATATCCCGTTTTAACATACTTTAAATGATTTCGTGCATTGCTATCTTTCCTGGTACTTGATTGTACTAACGCATACTCTTGGCTACATTGACTTGTTGATGTAGGGCGTGGCGATTCTCCATCCACTCATGGCTAAAGCTTAGTAGAAGAAGTGTGAAGACTTGGTGAGTCCTCATCCATTCGAGGACATAGCCTAGTTATTCTTACCTTTATGTTTTGTTCATTTTGGCATTGTATTGGGTTACGTCCCAAACTTTATTTCTCTTTCTTATGATAGATTGGCTTTGAGACATGAGATGTAGACTTCCGCTATTTTTTCTTAAAAGCTTTGATATAACATTGTCTTTGAACTTTTAATCTCTATGATCTTATATGTATGTATGCTAAGTGGCTTGTATGAGGCCTTTCGGGGTCTTCTACGCCGTGTCACGTCTAGGGGGTACCTTGGGTCGTGACAGAGGTAATTGCTCAAAATTTCCTCTCAAAATAGGTAACTGCTCTGAAATAACTCTATACTCATTACTTGTTTAGAAATCAAAATTTCTCTTTCTTAACATAAAAATGATAAATTTTTGAATCAATAGTTCCCTTTAACTTTACTCAAAATGTCTCTTAAGATAATTGTTCGGTTAAAGAGATTCTCAACAATAACTCAATGAATACTCAAATAATAGGGTTTATGCTGAAAAGTAGACATGAACCATCAAATCAAGAATATCAATGCATAATATATAGCAACTCAAAAATTAAGAATATCAACTCAAAATTCAACAACAAATTCATCTCACGAATACTCAAAACTAAGGATAGAACCCTAGATTACTCTTTTACTAATATAAAGTAGATGTAGGGCATGAGAACGAACTGAGACCATCACTATGATAGCCTTACATACCTCGGAAGAACAAATTTCTTTGCGAAATCGACGAAATTTGAAGAACGTTTGAAAACTCTACCTTTTCTCCTCTTGAATCCTTGATCTAAGACTTTGAAGAATTAAAGAACGTAAAATAATTTTTTAGCACTGTTTAGACCCTTAATTAGGTGAAAAAGGGTCGTGGTTTAGGCTTGGCAGGAGTAGGAAAAGACTAAACTACCCTTCTTAAGACTGACGAAAACTTTCTACAGGTCTATCTCAGTTTTTGGTTTGTTCTACGGACCGTAGATCCCATCCGTGGAATTTATATTGAATTTTTTGGGCTAAAAAGTCCATTCTACGGGTCCAAACGACGGCCCATAGTAGTTCTTACGGCTCATAGAATGGAACCGTAGGTATTGGGTCACAAAATTCAAACTTTCTGAAGTGTTTGACAGTTTTACGTATGGGCCGTAGTTCAGCCGACGGCCCGTTGATTGGATCCATCGTTCACAGACTCGGAAAACTCTGATATGGCAGTCTCTAGTAAAATGGCCATAACGTTTTACTCCGAATGCGAAATAAGGAAAATTTTGTGGTTTTAGAAACGGACTCAAAGACCTTTAATTTGATATTTAATGGGCCACCTAATTCATTATCTGTTGCGAGATATGATTGTTTGAAGTTGACCTAAGTAGAATCTTATGTCAAAACTTAATCGGAAATGAAGCTTTCAACTCAACTTTGTGCTAGGGGGTTCTTGTGACCTTAAGTCATATCCAAATCCATTCGAACACCAAAGAAATGACCTTTACACATATGAGCAATTTAAGAATTACCCACTACAATTTTACATGCAAATGAAGAATAGTTCGGGTCTTAACTTAATTTTTGTTATTTTTTTGGAATGTTAAAATTTTTTGTTGTTTATTAAATTATTCGGCCTGAGGCCTTGAGCGTTATTTGGCAGGAGCACCAGGTCTGTACTCTCATGGTGTGATGGGTATTTTTTCCTGTTATGTGTGTTTGACATGACTTGATTGTGGTAATGCTTTTGAGAAGCTATTAATTACATGATTTTTGATGAAAATGACTTGGTTTATGAAAAGGAAAGTGATCTTAATGAGTTTGAAGTCCTTGAGACCCGTTTTGTCTTAGAAGTGTTAAAAAGGTGATTTTACTTGATTATCACACCTTTTAGTTGCTTTTACCCTAAGGAGCTTGATGTATCATTTTGGGCGGCCCATTGATACAGATATTCCGGTCATTGGTAAGCTCGACATGCCATTCCGGGTGGCCCGTGGAAACATCTACTGAGTTATTGGTGATTGCTTAAGCTTGAGGTGCCATTCTAAGTGACACGATGTTCCTTCCGGGCTTATGGTTTTCCTTACTTGGTATTACGTTCTATCATTCTGTGAGTTGGCCTTTGAGTGTATTGAGTGTTTTTTGTTTTCTGTGTATTCTGTAACAGAATCATTGATTTTATTTTCCCATCCTCTATGTATGCTAGTTTGTTTAGATTTTCCCTTGCCTTGCCTGTATCATCGTGCTACATATATATATATATTTGATCTTTCTAAGCTCGGTCGGCCTATGATGCCTACTGGGTACCCATGTTTTGGTACTCATACTATACTTTTACATCTTTTTCTGATGTAACACCCATTTTGAGCCACCCTTAGTGAGCATTGGATCTCCCATGGCGGTCATAGACTTGGATTTGTGGTGAGCTTCCGGTTTTCAGAGACTTGATGTTGTCCTTCATTTGTACTAACTCTCATGTTGTATTTTGGATTAGTCAGTTCTCTGTATATATATGACTTTCTATTCGTAGTAGCTCCTGTATAGGTGACACCAGGTCCCGGGTAATGATATATTGTGTTAGTTGTCTTTTGGTAACTCTGGGGCCTATTTTTGTACAATTTATATCGTACCACAGATATGTATATATATATATATATACATATATATATTTGATATGACCCTTCTTTCTATATACATTACCTTTGTATTCCGCTTATTATTATATATGTTTTATATAAAGTGTGTCTTTCACATCTAGTTATTTGGGTTTAGGCTTGTCAACTCAGTGGGTTGTAGTGGACGCCATCATAGCCCAATTTCGGTTCTTGATAGGATAACTCAGACTCTTGTTACTCAGATTCAATCATAGGTGAGTTCTTTTGGTTGATTCTCCTTTTCTATACTTTTATATCACATTTTCATTTGTTGTTCAATTTGAAAGACAACCCCTCTCCACTACACAAGTAGGAGCTTCCTCTCAATTTTAGGTACAATCTAAGCTCTATGCTTCATAGTGATCTTCACTCCATAACTTTGAGCCGTATTATTGATGAACTAGTTTGCAAGTGCTTCTTGTGGCAGATCGAGCATTCCTTTCACTTATTTATATTTGAGAATAAACATTTCATATCAGATGTGTGCATCCATTTTTGTGTATGTTTTGTTGTTTTTGTCATTAAAAATCTTCTTAGTACACAAAAAAAGGTCTTTTCATAACTACTTCCTAATGAATGGATACAAATCTGGTCGATATAAAAATAAGTATAGCGACAATTTTTTTTTTGAGTGTTATAGAAAATTGTAGCTTACCATTATCAAAGAGATAATATTCCATCCTTAAAGGACATAATAGTTTGTCATTAAAGCTTAATTAATCAATAAAAAATGGGCACCACAAGTGAACATAAGCAAACCCATCATTTGACAAGACACTAAGATTTCGTTTGTCACGACCTAACTCCCCGAGTCATGATTGCACCTACTAAAACCCACCAGTAGCTAAGCCAACCCGTTCCCAAAGAGACAAGTAGTGACTACAAGGGTAGAACCAAACAGAAAACAATGCTAATAATAAGAAAAGACAGAAACAAAAAGCAACCCAAAAACTAAATAAAATAAATACCCTCCTAGAACCTGAAAGTTACGAGTACAGAGTTGTCTAACAAAAAGACATACAAGTGCCAAAAGTGGACTATGACAAGCCGTCTCAAAGGCAAAAGACAAGCTAACATATCTACAGAAGGAGACAGGCTAATCCAGGATGCCAAGTACTCACCCTCGTCTCCGATATCCACAAGCTGTAAAAGACGGCACGAGCGATCACCACTGATAGCTGGTACTAGGACCTGTATCACGAAAAGATGTAGAGTGTAGTAAAAGTACCAAAACAAAGGTACTCAGTAGGCATCATAGGCTGACCAAGCAAGAAAGGTAAAGACAGTCATAAAAGATAGAATCTATACACAAACAGACGCCAAAGTGGATACGAAAAGAAGGCACACAAGCTTATAAAAGGTAAATCTAAGTACAGCTAAACTAAACCGTACTAGACCCCATAAGCCCAGAAGGTACACTCGTGCGCAAGTTAAATAAAATCTGAATGGACCCCATAAACCCGACAGGTACACATAATAGCTATGTTTACAAGACAGAAGAGTAATCTAGATCCGACAAAAAGATCAGCCCACCTAGAAAGGGTGACAATCAACTCAACCAGTCAACTCCTAGCCCAGCTAGAAAAATTGACAATCAATTCAACCAGTCAACTCCCAGGCCAGCTAGAAAAAGTGACAATCAATTCAACCAGTCAAATCCCAGCCTAGCTAGCAAGAGTGATTATCAACCAAAGCCGCCCATCCATACAATCAACTCTAGGGGCGTCCACCGCCAAGCTAGCAAGAGTGCCTCGGGGGCGTGTCAACTCCGTTGAGGATCTCAAATATCTAGGCCACATAGACAGCTAGCCCACTCCCAGGGGCGTCAGCCGCCAAGCTAGCAAGAGTGCCTGGGGGCATATCGACTCTCAAGATGATCTCATGTAGGCTCCAAGCCACCGTGGATTGATGTCCACTCTAAACGATATCACAAAAGGCTCTAAGCCGGAAGCACTCTAATCCCGAGAAAGCACACAATCTACGGTAACGCATCGGGGCTACAGAAATAGGGAGAGGAGACAGAAGGGCTAACAAGCAGCGCCAATGCCTAAGCTAAGGCTCATATTATCATACCCAAGTCTGCTCTTTCAGTCTACAAGGACATACCCCATCAAAAATAACATCAGAGACATACCATAGTCACAAGGTGCATGAGTCTAAGGTGATACTAGTCTATCCTAGACTAAGGCCAAACAAGCTCCAAGAACAAGTATCCAAACAAGTAAATCATATAGCATGCTACAACACACATACAACCCTTTATCAGCATGGTACTACCCTCGAAACAATATTAATAAACCCTAGATCATGGTCTCTAGCAAGAAAAAGAGGAATAACTAGGTACCTGCCCCCAATTCACACTCGTCATCATTAATTTACATCTTCATGCTCAATCTAGATAGTGAAGAAGTCGTAGCCTACTTGTACGCCGACCATGCGCGCTCTAATTCACAAGGCTGGATATTTTCCCTCCTGAATGGTCTCTAAAAGCTGCCATACTATCCAGAACATGATCAATACGTCAATATGGTTGTTTTGACACCAAAATCACCCAAAACAGACGGACCAATTTTATAGTAAAATGGGAACTATGGGATCCATGCTGGAAATTCTGGAATTGACTCCATCAAAAGGTCCTAATCTATGCCTTGAACTTATGTCCAAAAATACATCACAATTCGAGTCTCAAAAATCAGCTAACACAACAACACAATGAAAACCAAAATTAAAAGAGAAAATGCAGTAGCTTTTGTTGACTTTTTACCTCGAACAGAGAGTCACCGACACAATACAATCACTCCACCACGTAGCTCCGACAACAACAAGCGCGTGGAACTTTGAATCACAAAAATTAGAGTTAAAACGAGGGAGAAATTACAATTTTAATATCTATAGCCAAGGCTGGTCGCGACCAGGGGCTAAATAAGGAGGTCGATCGATGGACGGTCGCGATCGCCGTCAACTACGCGCGAACACGAGGTCAGCCGTTAGCGACCATGACGCCTCAGCTGACAGCAAAGGGCTTGGGCCTCCGAACATCAACAGGGTTCCCCGAACTCGTTCTAAACTGTGTGGACGCAAATGAACTAGACTACCCCATAGGAAATGGCATTTTAGACTCAACTGAACCATTGAAATTTCCATTGGAGGTCGTTTCGATTAAAAGTGTGTCCCAGACCCAATTTCTATTTTAAACCCAATTCCACAAAGGGCCTCGAAATTAGCCCGAAAGCCTCGAGACCTAAACGAAGGGTCGTTCTAGACTAAACTTGACATTCCATAGCTAACCGTTGTAAAGGAATTCTCATCTGAGCTCGTTTATTCAAAATGTTGACTTAAGTCAAACTTAGGCTTCAACTTGAAAGTTAAAAAGCCTAATCACACAAACTCACACAGAAAGCTTCGGGAATCATGCCAACTATGCTACAAGCCTAAAATGACCCTTCTAGAGCTGATGGGATCGTCAGAAATGGATTATGAGGTCATCTTCCTAGATTTCTAATAAAAATGACCGTTCAAGGTTCAAAAGCTCCCAAAACACTAAAACTCGCTAAAAAACCAAACAATCGACCAAGTGACATAACTGCAGTCCCAGCGAGTCATAAATGAGTTGGGGTTGCTACAGAAAAGCTCTAAACAATGAACAGGAGGTATAAACACAGAATGAATTAAAGATTACTACAACATGCACTACTTAAAAGGACTTTCGTCCGCGAAAGTAAGAGTGAAGAAGTACCTAAAGGCTCAAACAAGCCTAGAAACTGCTCCAGCATATCATGCTCAGTCTTCTAGGTAGCCTCTTTAACTGGACGATGACTCCAATGGACGTTAACCACAGGAATGGCTCCGAGCACAACCGCGGCACATCTCTTGCAAGAATGGCAACTGGCCACTCCACGAAGGTCAAGCGATCATCCAACTCCACCACGTGATACGGAAGCACATGTGACTCATCAGGAACATACCGGTGCAGAATCGAAACATGAAATACTGGGTGTGATTTTGTCGATCGATCAATGATGACCCAAATGTTGTCAATACCTCTAGAAGTCTGAGGCAACCTTGTCGCAAAGTCCATGGTGATGCGGTCCTACTTCCATTTCGAAATGGGTAATCACTGAAACTCACCACCATATCTCAAGTGCTAGGCCTTCACTTGCTGACAATGCATGAAACGAGACACATAGTCTGCAATATCTCTCCTTATGTCAGCCCACCACTAATGCAGCCTCAAGTCACAAAACACCTTCGCGGTGCCCGGATTAATAGAATATCTAGAATCATGGGCCTCACAAAGTATCAGTTGTATGAAACCCCCAACTCTCGAAACATAAATATAGCCCACAAACCTCAAAACCCCATCTGAATCTAAGGTAACCTGACCGGAATCACCCGCTAACACTCGGTATCGAAGTGCCACCACGGCCTCATCCTTAAACTGTCAGCTACGGATCAGATAAAGAAGAGAAGATTGAACTCCCACATAGGCTAAAACATGCCAAGAATCCGAGATATCCAATCAAACCATTTGATAAGCTAAGGACTGAATGTCCAAAGCTAAAGGTCGCTCCACATTAGATAAAAATTCTAGACCACCCATACTCACTGCCTTCCGACTCAAGGCATATGCTACCACAATCACCTTCTCCGGATGGTAGAGTATAGAGAAGTCATTGTCCTTCAGAAGCACAATCCAGCAATACTGCCTCGAATTAAGATCCCTCTGGCTCATGATATACTGAAGGCTCCTGTAATCTGTGTAGATCTCACAACAAACCCCATATAGGTAGTGCCTCAAGATCTTAAGCACGAAAACTACCGCCGCCAACTCCAAGTCATGAGTGGGGTAGTTGCGCTCATGTGGCCTAAGCTGCCTCGATGTATAAGCAATAACTCGACCCCACTGCATAAATACACAACCCAAACCAACGGCAGATGCGTCACAATAGACAGTGAAACCCTCACCCTCAACTGGAAGAGTCAATACTGGAGTGGTAGTCAGCAACTCCTTGAGCTTCAGAAAGCTCAACTCACACTCCTCAAACCACTCGAATGGTGCATAAAGATGAGTCAACTGGGTCATAGGTGGTTCAATAGTGGAGAAGCCCTTCACAAACCGTCTGTAGTAGCCTGCTAAACCGATGAAGCTCCGTACCTCAGTAACTGAAGTGTGCCTAGCCCAACCATGAATTACCTCAATCTTCACCGAATCTACCATGATGCCATCCTTGGACACTACGTGCCCCAAGAATGCTAAAGAGTCAAGCAAAAACTCACACTTTGAGAACTTGGCATAAAGTCGCGGATCTCTCAAAGTATGGAGAACTATCTTCATATGCTGCTCATGCTCACTCCTGCTCTGTGAGTATACAAAAAGATCATCTACGAACACAATGACGAACAAATCAAGATACGTCCTGAACACCCGCATCATCAAGTCCATGAAGGCGTGCCGGGCAAGAGTCAACCTAAAAGACACCACTAGGAACTCATAGTGGCCATATCGAGTCCTAAATGCAGTCCTAGGGATGTCCGCTGCCCTAATCCTCAGCTGATGGTAACCACATCTCAAATCAGTCTTTAAAAACACTGCAGCACTTTGATGCTGGTAAAATAGATCATCAATCCTAGGCATGGGCTAGCGGTTCTTTACTTTCACCTTAGTCAACTACCTATAATCAATAGACATGCGCATTGTACGAGCCTTCTTCTTCACAAAAATAACGGGAGCACCCCAAGGAGACACACTAGGCCTAATGAGCCCCTTACCTAAGAGGTCCTGAAGTTGCACACTGAGCTGCCTGAGCTGTACAGGGGCCATCCGATATGGCAGAATAGAAATAGGCTGAGTATCCGGCTCAAGCTTGATAGGAAAGTCAATATCACGCTCTAGGGTAGGTCAGGTAGGTCAGTAGGAAACACATCTATAAAGTCATGGACAACTAGAATGGACTCAACTGAAGGGACCTCCCTACTCACAGCACGCACATAGGCCAAATAAGATAAACCCGCTAGCCACTAGCCTCTGAGCCTGAACAAAAGAGATAACACCAACCGGTGTCTACTAACGGAGCCCTGCCACACCACATGGGGAACACCATGCATGGCTAAGGTAACAGTTTTAGAGAAATAGTCTAAAACTGCATGGTAGGGAGATAACCAATCCATGTAGAGAATCACATCAAAATCAAACATATATGACAATATAAGGTCAGCCTGGGTGTCACGCCCCTAGATAGTAACTAAGCAAGATCAAAACACCTGATCCATTACTAAAGACTCACCCACATTGGTCGACACACGTAACGGGTTGTTACAATAGGTGATGAGTCGGTAGTTTTGACTCATTTATGACTTCGTTTGTGCTAAATTAGTGTCCTTAATGCCCATTTTTGCACCTATAACTAATGTTAAATCGTTTGTGTGCAGCTTGAAGAACTGGCGATGGAACAAAGTCAATATATTGCAAAAGGGAGATAAAAAGTGCAAGAACTGAAGAATCAAGAAGATTGAAGCTCGCCAAAGTCAACTCGGCATGCGTCGAGTAAATAGAGCTTCGCCTAAAGTTCCAGGAAGTGAAGGAAAACCCCAAGTCAAGACGGCGTGCTGAGAAACCAAATGGCGAGTCGTCGATCCAAATGGCTAACCCAATGCTAACGACCGCTTACATCTTGAATCGTGATAGGTGTATTTGAGCGTTATCAAAAATGGAACCGTTGTTGGGGAATGGCGTTTAGAATTCTTGTATCAACGTATTCTAGTGAATTAGTTTGATTGTAGTCAAATTTACTTATTAGCTTTTTCGTTGTTTATTGTCAACAGGTGACAACATGAGTAAGGTTGATAGTGTTGTTGGTCAGAATGATAATTTGAATCATGCGAACAATGATGTTTGTAATATGAATGACTTCCATGTCGCTCAATTTGGAAGCGTCGGAGCCATACGTTTGCCCCCACTGTGGGGAATGCCATTTTTCATGGTACTAGCACCATGTTGTAGTTTTGAGCAAGTAGGAGATGGTATTTTGAGATATCAAAATAGATTATGTGTTCCAGATGTTGATGGGCTCCGAGAGAGGATTATGTTAGAAGTGCACCACTCCAGGTATTTCGTTCATCCAAGCTCCACAAAGATGTACCGTGACTTAAGAGAGATTTATTGGTGGAATAATATGAAGAAACTTATTGCCGAATTTGTTGCTAAATGTTTGAATTGCCAGCAGGTTAAAGTTGAACACCAAAGACCTGGTGGTTTTCCCCAAAATATAGTCCTTCTAGAGTGGAAGTGGGAGATCACGAATATGGACTTCATAACAGGTCTATCACGTATTCGCCATCAACATTATTCGATTTAGGTAGTAGTGGACAGGATGACTAAGTCAGCCCATTTCTTGCTTGTTAAGGTGATGGATTCTATCAAGGATTATGCTAGGTTGTACACTCATGAGATTGTCAGGTTACATGGAACCCCCAGTGTCAATTATTTCCGATAGAGGAACCCAGTTCATTGCTCACTTTTGGAGGTCTTTTTAGAATTGTTTGGGGATGTAAGTGAATCTTAGTACCACTTTCCACCCTCAGACTGATTGCCAAGTGGAGCGTACTATCCAGACACAAGAGGACATGTTGAGGCCTTGCACTTTAGACTTCAAAGATAACTGGGATGATCACCTACCTCTTATAGAGTTTTTTATAATAAAAGCTATCACTCCAGTATTCATATGGCACCGTTTGAAGCCCTTTGTGGGCGAAGATGTTGATCTCCGATAGGTTGGTACAAAGTAGGTGAAGCTAAGTTCTTGGGACCAGATTTGGTTCACCAATCTATGAATGAGGTTAAGGTTATTCGGGAGAGGTTGAGGACTGCACAGAACCACCAGAAGTCATATTCTGATGTGAGACGTAGAGATTTGGAGTTCGATGTGAGTGATTGGGTATACTAGAAGGTTTCCCCTATGAAGGGTGTTCTGCAATTTGGGAAAAAGGGAAAGCTTAGTCCTCGGTACTTTGGTCCTTACCAAGTCTTGAGAAGAGTTAGGAAGGTTGCTTATTAATTAGAGTTGCCAGCCGACTTAGTTTCCATTCACCCAATGTTTCATGTTTCCATGCTCAAAAAGTGTGTAGGGGACCCTTCGCTCATAGTCCCTATAGAGAATATCGGTGTGAAAGACTCCTTGAACTATGAAGAAATTCCCATTGAGATATTGGATCATAAAGTTCGCAAGTTGAGAACCAAAGAAATTGTTTCGATAAAGGTGTTGTGGAGAAATCAACAGGTTGGGGAAGCTACCTGGGAATCATAGGAAGATATGAAGGCAAGATATCCTCACTTATTCACTCCCCAAGAGGGGAGCACTTAAGGTAGCAATCTTAATTCTTATTTACAATTTTTCATATATTCATGTTCCGCGTTGTTTAGATCGTTTTCCATAGAAACCCCATTTTTTTGGGTTTATTTTTATGGCCTTGTTTGATTCATGCTTATGTTTTCTCTTGGTGGGCTGTTTCGGAACTTGCTTGTTAAGATGGTACCTATAAAGCTTAAGAAAAGTTCATTGGTAAAAGTCTCATTTTGTAATTCTTATGCATAGAGTTGTCCATGAGTCCATGATATTCATTCGAGGACGAATGATTCTAATGGGGAGATATTGTTACACCCCACGCTTTATGATTAAGTTGTAGTTGCAAGTTGAGGTGTTATGGCTGTGTACATGAGCATTTAGCATTTCAAATTTAGCTGGAAATTAGCTTGGAATGGTTTGTATATGTTTTGGAGGGGTTATAGAATTAAAATGTGGGAACAAAAAGGAGAAACAAGTCAAATAGGCGGCCCCAACGGCTATTAAACTCTCTTAGGGGCAATCTCATCTTTTCCTTTTTCCTAAATCCCAAACGCTTTAAAAAATCTCCTTCCTTTCAATCTGATTTCATACGTTATTTCATCATTCAACATTCCTCTCTTCTTCTTCTCCAAAACTGAAGCAAGAAATCCAAGAAATGGCTCAAAGACTCAAGCCTAATATTCCCTCACTTTCGATCACTAGTTCTTTAAACGTTTGAGGTATGTAGAACTACTTCTCTGATCTATTTCATCAAGTTTTACCACCCTCCAATTCAAATTACTCTCAAGAGGTCTAGGGTTGAAGGAATTACCCGTCTTTATCAATTAATAGCTTTCTTTTTCACAAGTTGCTAGAAATCTGGAAACAACTCACTAATTCATGAATATTCGATAAGTGTTGTCAATTACATAATTCTGTAAATTTATGCCAGATTTGTGATTGTTGTACAACATAAAATTTATGGAGTCTATAAAGTTTGTAAGTCATCTGTTAAAAATAGTTTGGAATTTGTGTAACACCTCGAATTTGAAAAGAAGAAATTTCTGATTTTTAGGTCTGGTGCCAGTACCAACGGAAGCCATTTACGGACTGTAGGTTGACTTACGGGCCATAGGTGGGAATCGTAGATGGCAGGGTAACTTTTTTGAAAATGTCAAGTTTCAGAATCCCATTGACGATTTTCCAGGATGGCCCATCACTCCATGAGCGAGTCGTAGGTAGGTCTCGTAGGTCCCTCCAGACTTGGTGAAATATTAAAGGTTCAAGGTTTGATTTACGATTGGTATGTACGGTCCGTCAATGGACGTACGGACCCTACAAGAGGTCTCGTCGCTTGAAGTTTCAAAGAAATAGTTTCTGAACTTTTCTACAGTTGACCAGGATGGTCCGTAGTTGGACCATAGGTCAAAGTCGACAGTTAATTTTAACAGCTTTTTTGGTCTTTTAACTAATTGACCTATTCCTTATCTAGGTCGGTTAAGACCTAATCCTAGGCCCTATATAAGGCTTCTAAGGGTGTATTAGGTTTTTTATATTTATTTCAGTATTAAGGGTGTACCGGGGCCTTGTCCCAGCTGATTTTTATCATTTAGTAGAGGCTTCACAGATTATGTCAGATCTCAAACAATTGATCTTGTTTTCCAGAATATGGGTTAATAACTTTCAGTTTAATACATTTATGTAGTCTAAATGTATTGTGATGAAAACTTTTCTCTTTTAAGGGGTCGTGTTTATCTTCATATTGTTTTCCGCTTTGTATAATTTTTATAGTTTCATGATCATTTGATATGCCAGAATGTTCGCTCGTACAAGCAATAGAGTCGGGTGCGTGCCACGTCCAGGGTCTCGGCTCGGGGAGTGACACATACCCATTACCTTCCTTATAATTTTCACATACTTAGTATGCGCTATATTTTTCATGTGATGTAGATACAAGTGATCATTCTTAGACTCAAGTATTGAGTAGTTATTCATAATTGAGCAATTATTGAGTCCTCATCAAATGTGGATATAGTTTTATTGTTTTTATCCTTACTTCCAACTTATATTATGGATAGTTAGGTGACTTGCCCCAATAAATCATTTTATTAAGTTAAGAGGTTTTCAAACATTAGTATTCAATTGTAATAGAATTATTTTTGAGATCTATTTAGTTATGGTTTTAGTTTATAGCTTCAGCTTCAGTTTAATATAATATGCTTTGATATGCTATGCCCGGAGTTAGCTTATGATCACTTTTGGTTCCAAGTACTGTGTCTCGACTATGGTGTAGATTCGGGCTATGACAGAACTAGAAGGACGGTCTCCTTTTTATCTATAGCTCAGCTTTGAAATAAGAAAAGTGAGATTTTCAATTTAAAAAGTCGTCGGCTAGATGATGGTTCGTCATGTTTTCCGAGCTACAATGTGCTTAGACACAACTATAAGTCTCTAAGAACACACTCAAAGGTTAGTACATCTGGAACAATGCTCCGATAACTAGGACTTGGTGATAGGAGAGTTTTTTATGTTTATTCTCTCTTTCTATACTTTTATCTCCCATTTTCATTTATTTTTCAGCTTGGAAGACGACCCTCATCCACTTCACAAGTTGGAGCTTCCTCTTGATTTTAGGTACAATATTAGTTCTATGTTTCATTCTGAGCTTCACTCTATAACTTTGAGCTTTATATCATTGATGAATTGCTTTGCAAGTGCTTCTTTTTGCTGATTGAGCTTTCCTTCCACTTCTTTATGTCTGAGATTAAACATGTGATATTAGATCTATGCATTCATTTTTGTGTATGTTTTGTTGTTATTATCATTGAAAACCTTGTTGGTATACAAAATTGACTTTTCATGACTACTTCTTAATGAAGGGATACAAATTTGGTCGATATAAAAATAAATATAGCGACCAAATTTTTTTGAGCATTATAGAAATTTTTTAGCTTACCATTAACGAGGGGATAATATTCCATCATTACAAGACATAATAGTTGGTCATTAAAACTTAATTAATCAATAAAAATAGGCACCACAAGTGATAATAATCTAACCCATGATCTGACATAACACTAAGATTTATATAAAAAATGACTGAAAGTAATTGATGTAGAAGCCGAATCTAAAAGGTGTATTAAATTCAAAACACCAAATGGATAAGGAAAAAATCTAAAAAACCATAAAGCTCAAGCTACTATATCTAAAATCATCTAAGAAGATGCGCTGTTGGAACAGGCCCCAAACTAACTCTAATAGTCTGAAAAACTAAAAGACTCAATAACTAAAATAAGGGGTTGCCCTTGAAAGTGAGGACTTACCAATGCTACTGTGACCTGATTTGTAATGGTACTAATCTCTAGCTAAATGCAAAGCTTCGGAACCTATATTATAAAACAATATATCACAAAAGGTTTGCAGTCAGTACTTTAAATGTATTGAGTGTGAGACATGTGCCAAAATTCTTGTAATCTGGTTATTATAAATCTAAGATGCTGAACTGATTGGGATGAAATACATGAACTGATACATTGACCAATCAAATAGACATGTAACAGATAAGTACTAAACAGAAATATCCGAATACAAGGTCAATGCTATATTTTTAGAATGAACTATGGGAAATACTAATAACTGTCATACTTTATCTAAGCTAAATTGAGTCCAACCTGTACCCCAACTAAAAGGGCTCTTTGTACCTTGCCAAGAGTACAAAACTTGCTTATAAGGATCCACTTAACTAATGTTCAAAGGACTAAGTTGTCTAGCGTATGCTTATGAGTGACCCTTTATTACCCACTGTGAGACATATTTGTGGGACTTAGGGATGGCTACTAAAGGTCTAAGTCTAAACTGACATTGAGCCTGTAATGTCCAATTTCATGAGAAATTTCCTTTATATGTACAATGACCATTTGCCCTTTCCATTAGTGTTATCATACTTTTTATGTGCTCCAGTAATTGTTAGCGGGGACCCTAATATTATCGGGTGAGAATTGATAGATTTGATCCTTTTGGTTGAGTTATATTAACACAGCTGACTTTGGTCAACATTACGAGATTCGTCCATAGGATGGTAATCTTGCCAGTTCCATTGCATGCGGAACATCGATTTTGGTCTAGTAGGGTGGTTAGTAGATTAATTATATTTCAGTAGTGTCGCATGATTTAGATTGATCCCTTAGGTTGAGTTGAACTTTATTGATCCTTGGATAGTTGTTGCCATAGGTGGGGTTGTTTAGCTTTAGTTGTAGTCAAAGAAACCTTAGTTTAGGTGATCCTTGCGTGAGTAGTATCCTTAGACCTTGCTTCTAGGTGGTGTGAAACTTAGGATTGTTTTCTATTAGACTGATTTGGTAGATTTGATTGGTGGTATGGATCCCTGAATGAGATTTCTTAATTGTTAATCAAATTGTTAATCCTGAGGCCTTGAGCGTTAATTGAAAAGAGCTCCAGGCCAGGCCAATACTCTCATGATGTGACGGTCATTTTTTCCCTATTTTGTGTGTTTGACATGACTTGATTGTTTTAATGTTTTTGAGGAGTTATTAATTACATGATTTTTTATGAAAAATTACTTGGTTTATGAAAAGGAAATCGACCTTAATGAGTTGGAACTCCTTGAGACCCATTTTGGCCTATAAGTGGTAAAAATCCCTTTTACTTGATTATCGTACCTTTCAGCTGATTTTGCTCTGATGAGCTCGATGTATCATTTTGGGCGGCCCATTGATACAGATATCTGGGTTATTAGTAAGCTTGACGTTCCATATTGGTCGGCCCGTGGATACATCTACTGGGTTATTGGTTGTTGCTTAAGATCTGAGCTCTATGTTTCATGGTGAGCTTCACTCCGTAACTTTGAGCTTTGTATCATTGATGTACTAGTTTGCAAGTGCTCCCTGTGGCAGATCGAAATTTCCTTTCACCTTATTAAATTTGAGAATAAACATTTGATATCACACGTGTGCATCTATTTTTGTATATATTTTGTTGTTAAAAACCTTGTTGGTATACAAAAAAATGACTTTTCATAACAACTTCCTAACGAATAGATACAAATTTGGTCGATAAAAAAATAAGTAAAGCGACCAAATTTTTTTCGGGCGTTATAGAAAATTGTAGCTTACCGATAACAAAGACATAATATTCCTTCCTTAAACGATATAATAGTTGGTCATTAAAACTTAATTAATCAATAAAAAAATTGGCACCACAAGTGAAAATAAGCAAACCCATGATCTGACATGACACTAAGATATGTATAAATAACGACTGAAAGTAACTGATGCAGAAGCTGAATATCAAAGGCGTATTAAATTCAAAACAGCAAGTAGATATTTGGAAAAATATCAAAAAATATAAACCTCAAAATATTATATCTGAAAGCCTCTAAGAAGATGAGTTGTAGGGACAGGTCCCCAACTAACGGTAATAGTTTGAAAACAAAAGGACTAAATAACATAAATAAGGGGCTGCCCTCAAAAGATGAGGACATACCAACACTACTATGATCTTATTTGAAATCGTACTAATCGAGAGCTGAATGTTGAGCTTTTGAAACTACATTATAATATTATATAGCACATGAAGGTAGATGGTCAGTACTTCGAATTTATTGAGTGTCAGACATGTGCATCAATTTGAGTAAACTGGATATTATAAATCTTAGATGTTGAATTGAATAGAGAAGAAATACATGAACTGATAAAGCGGCCATTCAAATAGATATTCAACTAATAAGTATTGAATAGAAATAACTGAATACAAGATCAATGAAATATTCTGAGACTGAATTATAAGAAATACTAATAACCGTCATACTCTATCAAAGCTAAATGGAGTCCAACTTGTACCCTAACTGAAAGAGCGCTTCGTACCTTGCAAATTGTACATAACTAGATGACATGGATCCACTAATATGATGTTCAAAGGTCTAAGTTGTCTAGCCAACGCTGACTTGACCCTTTATTACCCATGGTGAATAGGTTTGGGATATAGGAATTTCTACTAAAGGTCTCAGACTAAAGTGATGGTGAGACTTCATCCCTATGTCTGCTTGGTGCTATATAATACTCCCAAGTAAATTTATTATCATAAACTAGATAATGCTTATAACTTGAGTAGCTCGTAAATACTGAAATCTGAGACTTAAATGCTAGACACTTTATCTGGAGCATCCTTAAACATGTGGAACAAAAAACTAAATGTACAATTGATCATGACGAAAGCAATAATTATGAATAGAGTATGAAATTTACAAACTAAGGTTCAAAGACATGAATTTTCCCTATTTTTAAGGCCCACGGGAATTACAATAGAGAAATACTAAATTATAGGTTAAAACATATATTGATGGACTATTCATGAAGAAGAACTAAAATATGATGAAACTTGATCCAGCTCAAAGACATGTATTCCTCTCATACGCAGTTCCTCAGACGTAACTCCTCCTATAAAAGTTGAGCAAGCTCTCTGTGTAATTTATACCTTGGTCCAACTTTTGTTTTTGTATGGGACAACATTGACTGAAACCCTATGAACCACCTAATTGCACCTGGACCATCTTTGCAGGCAGGGCAATGCCATTGTCTCTTAGGATCATTAATCATATTAACAGTCAATTTGTCAAGACATTTAAAAAAAAAATTTGAACCAACAACAATTTCTTCGCTCATCATAATTCATTTCTTTTATATTTGGGTGCTCATCAAATTCATCATCAGTGAAATTACCATCTTGATCGCTTTCATCATCAGGAAAATCCAATTCATTAGATGATCCAACATTGTCGAGCAAATCCAATTTTTGAACGATTAGATGACCACAAGTACTATTCTTGTTTTCCAAATATTCTGAAATGGGATTATGAGGAATCCATGGAATCTTCAAAATACTATTTATTTCACCCTTGTTCTCGAACTTTCTTGCACAAACAAAGAAGTCATCATTTTGATCAGAGTTAAGGCTCAAATCTAAAACACCAATATTTCTCTCATCAACTCCATATGTGTTGGGGATGGAATTATGCTTTGATGATTTATTACAACGCTTCCCAGCCCTTTTATTGTTGTTTGAACTCATATTTGAATGAACCTAGAAAATATTTGAGAAATCAAATGAAGAAGGAAAGTGAGAGTGGAACTTTTTTGTTTCACCACTTTGACTTTTATAACTTTTTGGGTGCTACTTCAGAATATTAGTTCACAAGACCACAAATAGTAACACATTTATTAAATGAAAGCTAGTGTTTTGTCTACACTACATTTACATAATAGGAATACTTATTATATGCAAATTAAAGGCAAAAAGAGAAATAATATGTCTAATATATTATAAAGGATTACCACAAAGGAAATATCCTTATTCTTAGCTGATTTTACTTTTTAGGTTAGGTAAATATATGAAAAAGATTTTATGAAATCATTCATATCCTTACATAGTTTACCTTTTTAGGTTAGATAAATGAAAGAAAAGATTTTATTAAATCATCCATATTTTTATCTGATTAACTTTTTAAGGTTAGATAAATTAAAGGATAAGAGTTATTAAAATCATCCATATTCTTATTTGATTTGCCTTTTTAGATTAGATAAATGAAAGGATAAAAGTTTATGAAGTTATTCATATCCTTATCTAATTATTTTATCAAATTTTCCATATCCTTAGCTGATTTACCTTTTAAGGTTAGATAGACTAAAGGATAAGAGCTTATAAAGTCATCTATAACCTTAACTTATTTATCTTTTTAGGTTATATAAATTAAAGGATAAAATATAGTGAGAAGTCTCATTACATCTTAACTTCCATCAATTGAGAAACTTTTCATATTGTTTTCTACTTACGTATAAAGTTTTGCAAAATATTTTTTCTTCCTACCAAACATCCCAAAATATCTTGAATGTAAATAATAAATATTGGTTAAAATAAATTCTTATAAGTTATAGATAATATTGGTCTAGTTCTTCAATAATTCTTTTATTCTTTATCCTCATGAGCACACAAGGTGTATGTTGCATATAAAAAACTTTCCACTTAGACATTATATTTTTATACATCATTTTAAAGTTCGAATAGATATGATCATGGATGTAGTCATAGATATGATGTCAGATAACATTATTTTCACATATGTATCCTTTTAATTATGATTTTGATAAGCATGGTCTCTGATATACAATTTTTTTTAGAAATGTTTATCTATGATCTTTCACTATATTGTTCCTCATTTGATGTTTATGTATAATGAAAGATACATTATAATTCCACTCACAACATATGATAGATATGAATTTATCTATTTAGTTTGGTTCCTACATACCCATTACCTTCCCTATACTTATTGCATACTTGATATGCGCTATATTTTTCATGTGATGTATATACAAGTGATCATTTACGGGCTCAAGTATTAAGTAGTTATTCATAATTCAGCAATTATTGAGTCCTCGTCATATGGGGACATAGTTTAGTTGTTTCTATCCTTATTTCTGACTTATATAATGGATACTTAGAGGACTTGTCCCAATAAAATCATTTTATTAAGTTAAGAGGTTTTCAAACATTAGTATTCAATTGTAATAGAATTATTTTTGAGATCTATTTGGGTTATGGTTTTAGTTTATACCTTCTGCTTCAGTTTAATATAATATGCTTTGATATGCTATGCTCGGAGTTAGCTTAAGATCACTTTTGGTTCCAAGTACTATGTGTCAACTATGGTATAGATTCGTGCTACGACAGAACTAGACGGATGGTCTCCTCTTTATATATAGCTCAGCTTTGAAATTAGGAAAGAGAGATTTTCAATTCCAAAAGTCGTTGCCCTGGACAATGGTTCGTCATGTTCTCTGAGCTACAGTGTGCTTAGACACAACTGTAGGTGCTAAGCACACACTCATAGGTTAGTAAATTTGCTTTGATGCTTTGATAACTCATACTATGGTTAGTCAGACTTAGTCATAGGTGAGTTCTTTTGGTTTATTCTCTCTTTTTATACTTTTATCTCCCATTTTCATTATATTTCAGCTTGAAAGACAACCCTTATCCACGTCACAAGTTTGAGCTTCCTCTTGATTTTAGGTACAATCTTAGCTCTATGTTTCATTCTTAGCTTTACTTTATAACTTTGAGCTTTATATCATTGATGAACTACTTTACAAGTGCTTCTTTTGGCAGATTGAGTTTTCCTTCTACTTGTTTATGTATGAGAATAAACATGTGATATCAGATCTGTACATTCGTTTTTATGTATGTTTTGTTGTTATTGTTGTTGAAAACCTTGTTGGTATACAAAAAATGACTTTTCATGACTACTTCTTAATGAAGGGATACAAATATGGTTGATATAAAAATAAGTATAGCGACCAAATTATTTTCGAGCGTTTTAGAAATTTCTTACCTTACCATTAACAAGGAGATAATATTCCATCATTACAGGACATAATAGTTGGTCATTAAAACTTAATTAATCAATAAAAATAGGCATCGCAGGTGATAATAATCTAACCCATGATCTGACATAATACTAAGATTTATATAAATAACAACTGAAAGTGGGCAAGATGGGTGTAACACCTAAGAAATTGAAAAGTTGGATTGAAAAGAAAAAGTGCATTTTTGGCACTGAGGCAGTGTCCTATATGGATGCCACCTATGAATCATAGGTAGTCCTAAGGGCCATAAAAGACATTCATAGAGATTGAGTTGAACATTAGGGAATTTCAAGTTTCTGAAGTTTGATCTACAAGTATCCAGGATGAATCGTAAGAGGGTCTACTGGCCATAGAAAGTGCCCATAGAAGTGACCTAGACTTGGTGAAATTTTGGTCTTGAACTTGATCTACGAGCCGTAGAAAGTGAGACGGCTCGTAGGAAGGTCCCAATGAGTTGATCTGAAATTTGAATTCTAGTAAATGAACATACGACATACCATGATGGTCCATAGAAGTTTCTACGGACCGTAGGTTGAAGTTGTAGAGTCCTCCGATAGTTTTTATTTAAGGGTGTTTTGGATTTCATTTTGGCCCTATAATTACCCATGTAACCATTTTTACTCTTCAAAACCCAACCCAATTCTCTCATTCACTCAAACTCTCCCAAAATCTCTTTAGTCTTCTTCTCCAAATTCTCTCAAGAGCTCTCAAGTCAAGGATTATGGTTTCATCAAGCTTCAAGGTTCTCATCTCCATTGATAGGGCTTTGATTAACAAGGTATGTGGGAATTCACCAATGGATCCCTTTCATCCATTGGGTCCCAAAAGAATCTGAATCTCCAATTCAATTTCACCCAATTATTTAGGGTTTCATGCAAATTTCCATGAGTCCTATTTATTATGATTCAATTGTTTATATTCAATCTTATTATGCATGATTTGATTAAATTATATGGTTTTCAATTGCTTTGATATGGACCCATTCCTATGTCTACTCTATGAACATGAATTATGATTTATGCTTATGAACTCATGAATTTTGAATTATGCAAGCTATGCATATTATATGAAACGAATGATTTATGAACTATGGATGCTTATGAGATAAGTATCAATGATTTGTGAAAGGTTTTACCACATTTGAATGAAATCATGATTTGGATGCTTAAAAAGGTGTGTGTCTATTATGAAGAAGTTTACGAAATCATGATTTGAAAGGAGCTACTCTATGATGACTTATAATTGGATTGGTAGTCTATTGTGCCTTTTCAAGTATTTTGATTATGAATATGATTATGTCTATTCCGTTGGGATTTACTTAGCACCAAGAGGACTTTGAGATGGAGGCTCTCCCTTTAGTAGAGGTCGGGTCTCTAGAATAAATCTCATTGTCCCAAACTGCAGGCCCCTGTAGGATTGTCTTAAATGACCTATCTAGTGGATCCATAATAGCGATTATGAATGAATGTCATATAGTCTACCTAGGCAAGTAGATTCCCCTTTTCATTGTGAGGGTCATGACTAATTCAATGTTATAGCTCACATGGTCTTATTATCATTTAACGGTAAATATCCCACAAATGAACTATGTTTTCTTCAAAGGTTTTATGAAAAATGGACTTGATAGTGAGGACTTTATAAAATTACTCTATGGGTTCGAGCCAGGAATGGAATAATCCGAGTGATTTCACATTTAATGATATGATCTAGGGATAGTCTATCTACTCAAACAATGTTTGGTGTTTTGTTTGAAAGGGTCTTGGAGTTCGGAAGAGTCAAAGGAACATACACTTGATAGTTCGAGAGAATATCAAAGTGTAGTCTAGACCAAGCGCTATCCATGTATCAATAAATATTGTTTCGGTTAATCATTGCCTATTCGAGTTGAAATCCCAATCACTATACACATAGCCTAGTCCTTTTCAAATTTATTAGACCTTAATTGTGTTGATTCCCTATTTTGTTGCTTAATATTGATGAAATTTTTATTAGTAGCTAAAACCCCCCATTCTTATATACATATGTTTGTGAGAATTGAGTTTGCTAATTTATTTCCAATAGTGAAATCGATAGAAAAAGTGTAACACCCCAAAGCATCCAATGGATTTTAAAATGCAGAACTCACCTGAAGACAGTGCCCTAGGAAGGACACCTACGGGCCGTAGATGGATTGACGGGCCATAGGTGGGAACCGTCAATGGCACTGTGAAATTTCAGGATTTCCAAGTTTCTAAACTTTGACCTACGGAATGGCAAGACGGTTCATAGTCCAATTGACGGGTCGTAAATGGGTTCCGTAGATGCCTTCCAGGCTTAGCCAAATTTTCAGCCCAAAATGAACTTTCTGAATCAATTGACGGAAGAACAGGGCGGTCCGTCAATTGATGTACGGACCGTAGATCCTGTCCGTCGATTGGCCCCGACAGTTTTTAATTAAGGGCTTTTTGGTTTTTTCCCTAATTGTTTATCTATTAAGCCATGTCGGTTATACCCGAAATCCTAGACCTATAAATACTTTCTAAGCCTAATTCCTTTCATTCTAATTCATTCCAAAACTCTCCTCTCTCAAATATTTCTCTCTCAACCCTCAAGGAAGAAGAAGAAGCTTGAATCCTCCATTGAAGACCTTCAATCTTCTACAATTCTTGTGGATTGCTTTAAGGTATGATAGTATTCACCATTAGGAGTCCTTCCTCTTCTTCATGATTTTCACAGGTTTACTCTAACCTAATTGAATTAGGATTTGTGATCAATCATTGTGGGTTCTTCAATTATGATTCCAATTATTGATTTTATGATTCCTAGTGCACGATTTAGCATAATAAAGTAACTTAGTGCAGGAATTAGCGTGAATTACATGATTTGATATAAAGATTTCATGAACCCCCATGATCCCAAGCTAATTCTCCCCAATTTGATAATCTATGCTTTGATTGTTGGGTTGAGTTATGATTTGATGAAGTTTATGAATTCTCTATGAAATCAAGCATGAATTATGAATGAATTGAGGATAATCTTATGAATTTGCATTATCAAGTCAAAAGCATGATTTTCCTCTATTATGTGAGTTCCTATAAGTATGGGTAAATTGTCCTAATTATGGCTTTCTAAGCATGAGCTTGCATTGAATTGCATGATATGAGTTGAATTTGCATGAACCCACATGAACTCTATGAACTATGAAATATGAGCATGATGAATTAAGGGTGCTTTGAGAGTAAAGTACCAAAGTTATGATATGATGATGCTATGGTTGAGTAGTGAAAGGTTTTCTCACGTAATTCTCCCATTATGATATAAGAAGAACAAAGAGGCGATTACCCATGTTCTTATGGGGCTATTCTAATGATGTAACCTTGGACAAGGTCCATCAAAGATGAATATCTATAAGCATGATTTTAGCTTGAATTGGTAACCCTAGTTGTACCTTTTCATGTTTAATGATATAAATAGGTTACTGACTAATTCGTGGAAATTATGCTTAGCACCGAGTGGATATTGAGATGGAAGCCCTCCCGTTAGTAGAGGCCGGGTTTTCTAGATGGACCTCTCTCGTTAGTTTAGGCCGAGTCTGCTAAAGCAATCTCTATCCCATAAACTATGTTGTCACCATAGGATGTTGTCTTTAAGTAGACATTAGCTAGTGGATCCACATAAGATAAGAAGTTCATGGTCTTACCTTGGCAAGTAGGACACCCCTTTTCGGTGTGGGGTAGACACCGGATTCCATGTTGATAGCTCACATGGTCTTACATGTCGGTTAAGTCTGTTCCCCACAAGTTAATGAATAAGTGTTCTCATGATGAAGTCAAGAAAAGATAGAAAGATGATTTAGCTTGCTTTGGCCCTGATACCTGCTTTATGTTTCATGTTTCTCATGTT
This sequence comes from Solanum appendiculatum, assembly GCA_018342035.1. Lineage (NCBI taxonomy): Eukaryota > Viridiplantae > Streptophyta > Magnoliopsida > Solanales > Solanaceae > Solanum > Solanum appendiculatum. The sequence goes on along the minus strand of JAGDQO010001945.1, from coordinate 1,137 downwards.
TATCATGTTTTTTTAGCTTGGCCATTGCATGTCATGATTATGTCTCTCTAGCATGATTTATGTAGGTATGTGCATTGCTATCATACCTAGTACTTAATTGTGCTAACGCATACTCTTGCCTACATTAACTTCATTGGTGTAGGACATGGCGATTCACCTTCCACTCGTGGCTAGAGCATTGACTTAGACTTGAGAAGAAGACTTGGTGAGTCCTCATCCATCCGAGGACATAGCCTAGTTGGATTTTAAATTTTATGTCTTTCCTTATGTTGGATATTGTATTGGGCTGCGTCCCTATCACTTTTATTCAGATTATATGATATTAGAAGGCTTTGAGACATGAGTTGTAGACTTCCGTTGTTTTGAATAAAGCTTGGTTGTAAAATGCTCTTTTGAACTTTTATTTCTCTATCATCTTGTATGTTATGTATGCTAAGGGCTTGTATGAGGCCTCTCGGGGTCTTGTACGCCGTGTTACATCTAGGGGCTACCCTGGGTCGTGAAAAACTTGGTATTCAGAGCGCAAAGTTTTAGAAAGATCCTAGGATGTCTCATAAGCCGCGTCAAGTAGAGTTTTGTTCATGAGTGTGCAGCGCGCCGCTTTTATGAATGAGAGGCTATAAGACGTTTAAGAAATTCCACTTCTTTCAATACTCTTAAGCGTGCCATAGAGTTTAACTCTATATATCTCTCTCCTAATAACTATCCTACGTGTTTCAGGATATGGTGACCCGAAGAGCATACACTAGAAGAAACATGGGAGAGAATATGGAACAAGAAGCTCCTCCTCAAGCCCCTCAAGTTACAGCCGACCCTTTGGCGGAACAAGTGACTAATGTGGAGTTTAGGGCTGCTTTCCAAGTGTTGGCTCAAGCCAATAGAGAGGTGTGGCTCCCATGAACCCCAATGTGGGTACGACAACATCAAGAGTGAGGGACTTTACGAGGATGAATCCTCTGGAATTTCATGGCTCTAAGGTTGAGGAAGATCCTCAAGAGTTCATCGATGAAGTGAACAAGGTGTTGATGATCATGGGTGTGACACCGGAAGAAAAGGTAGAGTAGGCCGCTTATCAAATCAAGGGTGTTGCCCAAATTTGGTTCAATCAATGGAAGAGGGAGAGGGTGGTTAATGAGG
>JAGDQO010001944.1:0-27630 GCA_018342035.1 Solanum appendiculatum | reverse complement strand
AGGTCTTAGGTAATCAGGCCCTTTAACAAGCTTCACCATACATGAGATTGAGATACCTTTTGCTTGGTTAGGTGTCCATCAGCTGATTATTACTAGTGCACTTGAGGATATCACTAATCTGATCTGGTAATCTTAGCTATATACAAGTTTCCCCTTAATTTGGTTCAGACATTTTATGGATATTTCTTTAAATCTAGCATTTGTTTCCATCTTATAGTTGTTTACCATTGCTCATATTCTTTTTCAAGAGAAGGTATATTGATATTCACCTCATTTTGCTATGGGACTTACAATTTTCCTCTGACAGAACAATCTGGAGGATATTTACAGTCTACTAAGATTTTTGAGAGTCGAACCATGGGGAAACTGGGCATGGTAAGATGTGGATCCCTTGCATATAACCTTCAAACCTGTTTGTCTTCATGAACCTTATCAGACACTGTGGTGGGGTACTCTTAATTCTTTGAATGAATATATAATTATGTTTTTAAAATGTCATAGATGGGTGTTGAATTGTTGATGACTGATGCTATTTCTAAGATTCTCTACCTTACTGTACACTGGGTATGTTGTTGTTGAGTACACCTTGCATTAGATAGGAGGCTGTAGAAAGTGTAGGCTGTAGCATATACCTTTTATTGTGACTTTGCACTTTGCCCCCATCTGTCAAATGATCTACAGCTGCGTGATTTTTCATTCATATGGTCTTGTTATGAGATTAAGATTTGAAAATGACTATTAAATGACCCCGTTTTGAATTAATTACCCATTGATGTGACTTCAACTAAAACCTCACTAATCTTGCTGGCATCAGTCTCGATCCTTGCCATTTTGGTATGAGGAGATTGGTTGTGGTGCTGCTACAAGTGCTGTTCCTTTTTGTATTTAGGGAAATATGAAGCTAAGTTCTGTGTGAGAGTTATTTTCACAGTTGATTGAATTTTCTCATGTTACTGTAATGACATTCAACCTGTTGTCTGCTTGATCATATTTAGGTGGAACAAGCTTATTCAGAAACCTTTTGAGGAGGGAGATGAGAGGGGGCTAAAGTTGGTTCAATCAATATTAAGTCTGATTATGTTGAGAAGAACAAAGTCTAGTACAGATAGAGAAGGAAGGTTAGAATTATCCCTGGGATTCACTAATCTTATTTCTTTGTTGTCTTCGTTTGTTTGTTTTCGTTTGTAATGGTTACTTTTAGGTTTATTGAAATGTTATATTGCTTCTGGTATTATTGCATCGCAGACCAATTTTAGTTCTACCACCAGCAGATATTCAGGTGATATATTGTGAACTTACAGAAGCAGAGCGCGACTTCTATGATGCTTTGTATAAAAGATCCAAGGTTTTACCATCATTGATCACTCTGTCCATGAAATATTTTATCCTTAGATACCCTTTGCACCTTTATTTCCTTTTACAATAATTCTATATCTCCAATATCAGGTGAAGTTTGATCAGTTTGTTGAGCAAGGACGGGTTCTCCACAACTATGCTTCTATATTGGAGTTGCTTTTGCGACTTCGTCAATGTTGTGACCATCCGTTTCTTGTCATGAGGTTTGGACTTTTATTTATGTGCTTATCTATCTTTTGAGTTAGTTATTCTGTGGTTTCTTCTTGTCTAAATGAACTTATACTCCATAAAATTGTTCTGTAACTTTCCAACAGGCACTTATTTATTCTGTGTTGATGAGTTCAAGCTTTGGTTTGGTGTTTAAATTTATTCTGAATGTATGTGATTCTCATTACTCCCTCTGTCCCAAATAGATATTCCTATTTCTCATTATTGTCAACTTGACCAATTTTTGTAATTCAGTTAGACCAATTAATTGACATTATAAACTTGGATTCAAATAGTCTTTTTGCCAAGGAAATCTAAAAAAATTGAAAATTGTCTTCTTGGTTTGATAATGAATAGAGTTCAGAATCATTTTCTTTTTGTTATGATTTATGAATATTACATGTGAATTTGAAGCAACTATATAAAGTAAAGTACTAGTACTAAGTTGCATATCTTAGTCAAGGAACATTTCAGACTATAGGAGGGTGATATAGGACATAGACAAAAGGGAGTGTTTGGTTTATACGATTTTTTCTGAACTTCAAGCTGTGTGCTAGCTCTTGGATTAGAACATGCTCCATCTGTTCCATATGGAAATTAAGAAAAGTAAGTTGCATGCTTATTCGTTGCTTGAAGAACATTTTTTGAGTTTGGAGAGAGGAAGTCGTGAACATAATAACGTTGTGATGCTTTGGATTATGGGAGGATCTTTCTGACTTCTATCTGTTTCTTCTTTTGTTGCTTTCTCGGTTTGTTCTGGTTTTGTGGGTCATGCTTCCATTCTAACTTCTGATTGGAGTGAAAATGGAAGCACTTTTTGCTTCTTTATTGAAAGAAAAGCAAGGTGAATCTTTCAAAAACTTTGCAATTGTGGATCCAAGATACTTCTATGAAGTAAATACAGTGTCCAGAAAGGTTATTGACTCTAGTTTTTCTAGAAAACGATCATTGTTTTTCTTGTAAGTGCTATTTCGGATTGTTTTTTTCTTTTCTTTCAAGTAGTCCGTTAGCATCTTTATTTGTTTAGGCATCATCCTTGACTTACAATACAGTGGCAGGTGTAATTGTTTTTGCAGATCTTTTGGACTGTTTACATAGCTTGCTTCTGTGTCTAGACTGTGGACTCAGCTGGAGTACCTAATAGCTAATAATTACTAAATATTATCTATTAAGTAATATTTGCTGATGGGATTTATTTTTGACCAGTCGAGGTGATACTCAAGAATTCTCTGATCTAAATAAGCTTGCTAAACGTTTCCTTAAGGGTGGTAAGGAGACTGGAGAAGGCAAGGATGTCCCTTCACGTGCTTATATTCAGGAGGTTGTGGAAGAGTTGCGGAATGGAGAACAGGGTGAATGCCCTATTTGTCTTGAAGCTTTTGAAGATGCAGTGTTGACTCCATGTGCTCATAGGTTATGTCGAGAGTGTCTCTTGGCAAGCTGGCGAAGTTCTAATTCAGGCCTCTGTCCTGTTTGTAGGTATTTTCCTACAAGTGTTTACTAAAGAACATGATTCTATACGATGAGATCAACTGCATATTTTGACATTATATAAATTTGACTTCTGCAGAAACACTGTCAGTAGGCAGGAGCTTATAACAGCCCCGTCAGACAACCGCTTTCAGGTTGATGTTGAAAAGAATTGGGTGGAGTCATCAAAAGTATCAGCCTTGTTGTTTGAATTAAAACGTCTTCATTCTGTTGGCTCCAAAAGCATTGTTTTTAGTCAGTGGACTGCATTCTTAGATCTACTGCAGATTCCTCTTTCTCGGTATCACCACATTTCTTTTCATGTTAGAATCTGAAGAACTTATAATTTTTTTATACTGTATTTTGCAACTTGTTTGTCTTTTGAAGTAACTTTTTAATAAGAAACCCCATGAACATCATGGTATTATCAATTTATGGCAAACTAATTAATTGTAGTAGTCTTGGTATGCATGCTTATAAAGATACAGAAACTGAGAAAGATTTCCAGTTTTGCATATGCTTGGATATTTTCTTCATTTAGGTTATGATTCTTTTCCGACCATTAGTTGAAACACTCCTGTCAAACATTTGAAGTTCAATTGATTTGTCAATTGCCTTTTGTGACACTCTTTTTCATATTTTGCATACTTTATTTTTGAGTTAATTTATTTGTTTACATCCATACTTGTGCAGTAGTAGTATTCCATTTGTTCGCCTTGATGGGACGTTAAACCTACAACAACGTGAGAAAGTAATAAAGAAGTTCTCAGAAGAGGATGACATATCGGTTTGTCATCATTGCTGCCTCTTTGGTTTTAATATTTGTATTAATTAATTATGTTGCTTTAATCAATTTGAATATTGTATAGGTGTTGCTAATGTCATTGAAGGCTGGTGGTGTTGGGATAAACCTGACGGCTGCATCTAATGCTTTTGTTATGGTACTTATCTCCTTGTGGCTTTAGATATTGTGCTGTCCTTTCTTTACAAAGAACTTTGACGGCCCCATGATGTGTACTGTTTGTATGCGTGTATTTTTCTGTGATTCTATTGTCGTCAAATATATACAGTTTTCATCTTTGCCTATTATATCTAGGATCCTTGGTGGAATCCAGCTGTTGAGGAACAAGCGGTCATGCGTGTTCATCGTATTGGACAAACTAAGCAAGTAATGATCAAACGATTCATTGTGAAGGTATCCTAAATACTTTTCTCCTTAACTAGGACTTGTTAATTGGATCCCCATGTAACAATATCACCTTCTTTGGGAAATGCTTTGCTTGAAATCATATGCTCTACTGCACCTTGAGTGCTTAACCATGTTGATAAAGTCATCGGACCCTTGCATGCATATTTTCCTGCTGGCAGGGTTCGGTAGAGGAAAGAATGGAGGCAGTCCAAGCTAGGAAGCAACGGATGATTTCTGGTGCTTTGACTGACCAAGAAGTTCGGAGTGCAAGAATCGAGGAACTTAAGATGCTTTTTGCATAGAGAATAGACAACAACTAAATTATGCCAAAAATGTTGCCTCTTGCTCCTCAGATTGTAGATTCACAAACAACATATCAGATCATTTCATTCTGCTGCTGCAACACCGGTTTATTTTGGAGTCCTCAAGAATCTCGAGTGTTGAAAAGTGATCGTTCCATTGGTTACAGCTGATTTAATTTTCGGAGGAAGCTACAGCTACATTGTTATCGGTATTCCAATTTTTCGCTGAAGCAGATTCCAGGTGCGCGAATGTAACTAGCATTCGGCGATGTGTATTTCTACTTCACTGTTGTAAAAATATATCCTGGCTTCACTGAGTATTATCAAAATTTAGGACTTGTTAAACAGTTTTGATAGCTTAAGCAAATTTGTAAGTAATGAATACTTTTGTCAATGTAGCTTGCAAGCTGCAGAGAGTCATATGTAAAATCTATAACTTTTTCCAATCAACAAACCTTGTGTACAGATTATGACCTTATTAAAGTTCTCTTTTGAGTTAACAAAGTTATTAAGTTATGAGTATTGAAGTTCTCCGAATTCCGACTATAGTAGTCAGAATATTAAATATGACTTCAAAATAACAGGGGTCAAGATCGGTTATCAGGTTATTGAATTTTGTCAAACATGTAATCATATGCAATACATTCGTCCCTATTTCTATATGGGGACTAAATGCGTTGTTTCAGTATATAAAATTTATCATTGACAATATTCTAAACATCTAATGTTTTTTTGCTTAAACATTTGCGAATAATCGATATGTTTTAGCATCAAGACTAATTTGTCTAACAGCAGCAACTGCAGCTATGACTCCCATGACTGAAAAAAACACTGCAATGGCCATATTAAGCCAATAAATTGGCTTCTTCTTTGATGGTTTGAATGTCAAATTGAAGAAAATCACAGGCAACACAAAATCAAGGGGCAAGAAACCAAATGCCCCGATTACTGCATTGATGTCTCCGAAAAATGGAAGCATTGCTGCGATTGTAGTCGATATAATGACTGAAATTGATCGAGAAATTAGTCGTGGGATCACATTTCGAGTTGAAAATTCACTGCTCTTGGCATCTGCAAATGTTCTTTCGAGTACTTCGTTTGTTGGCTGCAAGTATACCTGCAAAATACACACCTATTAGTTCGTAATCGTGCTAGTGTATAATAAATGTATAATGTATTCAGACGGATTATAAACTTATATATGTCGATAGTGTAAATAGTTTATGCAAGATTCTATAATATAACTTATTGTAGTAGATTATTTGAAAAACTAATTTCATTTGTTAAGAAAATGAGGTAAAGATTGACTGTGACCATATAAAGAGAGAATGTTGTATTTCCTCAACAAATGTGGGACTTTGTAAGATTCACACACGTTCAGGATGATGAAATACCGTTCGCTAGCTACTTTTGGTCATGTCTTTGAAAAATAACCATCATAATGGAATATCAATTTTACATGTGTAACTCTTGGACAAACATTCACCTGTGAAATTTAAAACTCCACGTGCATGACAATGACTATTTTTTGATTTCAGAGACTGAAAAGTGGCTATTAGTGAATTTTACCCCGTTTTATATTGGACATTTGGTACATGGTCAAATGTAAGGCTTTGTAAGATGCTCGCACGTTCAGGACAATGAAATACCGTTTGCTAGCTACTTTTCCGTCATGTCTTTAAAAAATAGCCACATACTAGAGTTTCAATTTCGCATGTGTATCTCTCTTAGAAAAAACACTCACATGTGAAATTTAAAACTCAGCGACCATGACTATTTTTTCAAGTTCAAAGACTGAAAAGTGGCTATTTGTGAAATTTACCCCGTTCTATACTGGACATCTGATACATGGATAATAATAAAAATAACACAATGTATAACATACCACAGCAACAGCAGACAATTGAAGAATTGTGAAGATGTTGGTTATGAAGATAAATGATTTTGGGACTAAATTGTGGCCATTTTGTGTAAAGTTGCTTAGAATGAGGCCCTCAGCTTGGTTACCAAAGGCCCAATATCCAGAAATGGCCACACTGAAGAAAGTTGTTGAAAGCATTGCATAACAAATGCAAAGCCCTTTAAACATTTTTCCTTTCACTGGGGGCGCTATCGTTGCCTGTAATAATCATATTAAAATCGTCAATAAAAATATAATTCGTACAACTCGTCTAGATTGGTACATACCTAGTAGATATGTATTAAATATCTGGATATATAATAGAAAATAATTTATTTTATTACCATTTAGCTCTCAAAATTGGAAAGACTCTATAAGCAAAAAATAATAATAATGCAAATTATGAACTAGGAGTGATAAACGGCCGAGTCAAATTGAATATGGGCGGGTCAAAAAACCTTTAAATAAAAACAGATAAAATATTTGTTTCGTTCACGTTTAACAAGGGTAAAAATTGAGTTAATCGATAGATAATATGGATATTCATATTTCAAGAGTAGTCAGGTAAAAATACAAGTTAAAAATCAAAATAAGCTTAGACTTTCAAAAATCAAAAACTCGTGAAAAATAGCAAGCAAACAGATGGATGTATATATCCATATTTAATTCATTTTTTATAAAGTTAGTTATCCAACCCATGTCTAACCTGAATTTCAGGAATGATGCCATTTCCAAATGTGGTGGCAATAATAGCTATTGCATTAAAAACTCCAAAAATACGTGTTTCCTTATCGCTGCTAATCGAATAGTCTTTATCAGGTCCCTTGGAAGAATTCCCTAGCAAAATATATAACAAAATGTTATTATAGTGAATTATTATTATCAAAAATAACTATTAGAGAAATCTAACGATATATATTTTTGCGATAATAATTAATTTATACCTATGTAAATGGAACCAGCAGTGGCACAAGCACTATAAGCAAGGCAAAGTAGAAGAGAAATTAAGTTGATGTGTCTAAGTGAGTGAAATGATGGCATTTGAGCTAAAATCAACATTAGGCCACCAAATATGACTACAAATTGATATAATTTCATAGCTCCATTTGGGTTTAATAGCAAGTAAATTGCCTACAAAAAAAAAAAAAAGAAGGTAAAGAGATATTATAAGGAGATTATTTTACTATTCTTTCGGAGTTATAAGTCATATACATTGAAAGTATAAAAAGTTTAACATTTTAAAAGTAGAAATAGTGTTCACTTATCTGATTTTTGGTTTGTCAGTGTCACAAAATTTCAACTTTCATAGGTGAAACTCCATGACGATGATTGAAAAGTAAAAATAGTGTACACCGGCTATTTTTTGGCCATATCTTTAAAAGTAGCCATATAAATTTCAAATTCCATAGGTAAAACTCGATGACAATAGTTGAAAAGTAAAAATAGCGGACACCGGCTATTTTTTGACCATATCTTTAAAAGTAGTCCTATTAATTTCAAGTTCCACGGTGAAACTCTATGACAATAGTTGAAAAATAAAAACAATGCTCACTAGCAACTTTCTGGCCATGTCTTTAAAAAAATTAATTACTTTGCTATCTTAAAAAAAATTCAATAATGTCGGCGAATTTGATTTTGTGGGATTTGAAACTCCACGACAATAAATGAAAAATGTTTTTTTTTATAAAAAAAATCAAACATAAACTCTTTGGGCTTAGTTTTATTTCAAGAACTCACCTTCATACATTGTCCTCCTAGAAGAGTGGAGCCAATTACTGCACCATAGCATACCATAAATTGAATTGGTCCAACATAATATCTGCCCCACCTTGGTCCTGTGAAAATTTAATATATAGTGAGATTTGTTGTTTTCTTTCAAAATGTAGCAAAAATACATTATATTCGTGCGTATATAATATTCAGTTCTAATTAAAATTGAGTGAATACATTATCTGATTATTACTATATATGTATGTGTATTTTTTCAAAACAATAGTTGAATATGTGTATGTTGGCCTCTAACAATGTATATGTTTTTTATTATATGAGCAGGTCGACAATATAAGAGCAGTGGCGAATTTAGAGGCAAAAAATAGGGTATCGGAACCCGTGGTCTCTTCATAAAACTAGATATTTTACATATATATTTTCTAAAATTTGTATAAAATTATATTCTGGCACTCATACTATAAGAAGTCTAACTGGTCCACATGGTTAAATGTTGAGCTTTTGACCTTGAGGACTATGATCAATTCCCACTTAATACATTTTTCTTGGTGAACCCATGTTCGGATCAATTTCCACTTAATACATTTTCTTGGTGCACCCATGTTCAAAAAATCCTAGATTCGCCTCTGTATAAGACGTCAACTATATGTGCAGGTCGACAATTTAGGAGGTAATCTACACTTAAAAATCTATGTTATATGTATGTCATACATGTATATCAGGTATTAGTCACTATAAATTAATTATTTAAGTGCCATAAGAATCAAGTGGCAATTATGGACCCAAAGAAAAAGGAAATAATAATTTTATGGCCAATAGAAAAGGATTGTGCTAAATGCAGTAGGTGGATCAAAAATAATAGTTTGACTTTAGGTTATATATACGTACGACCACATGCTATATTTTACGAGTTCGAGCTATGAAAATAGTCTTTTTTAAAAATGTAACATAAAACTGTATATCATAAGCCTTTGTGATTCAATTTTTTTTCAAATCTCACACATAACAGAAACTTAATGTACTGAATTATCTTTTTTTCCCCCTCTCATAGTAACACTGTATTTTAACCTTTTATAGCAAGTTAATTATTTTATTTTTTAAGTTACTAGTTTCATTTATTATACAACAAATTGATAGTTAGTTATCTTTTTTCAATCATGATTAAACAACATTATAATTCTTTCACCTTGTCACTTCATATAGAAGTTAAACACTAATTTTAAATTGTGTTTCAATCAAAAAGTTAATTATTTATTATGACTTTATCAAATTTGGTGGCTACTCAAAAGAAAATGTCCACTCCTATAAAAACACAAAGCAAAAGAAGAAAAGATGCACGCAACCCAAAAATATATGAAATTTTGGATCCTATACATATAGTGTGAAAATACATATAATCAATTATGATAAATTTTGACAACTATAAAATAGTCCTACTTGTCAAAATCACATTTTTCTTTCAAATACTATCAATATGATCAATTTTTTCATTATAACACACCAGCTATATGGACCCCTTCCTATTTATTATTGTCAGCGCTCTCCTATTGAGACATAGTTTTTTTAAAATATAAAGGACATGCAAAGTCCGAAGAATAGGAAGGGTGAAGCGAGGATAGAGCCCAATGATCTTACTACAAGCGTCGAGCATGTTCCCTTCAGATAAGACAGGTCATAGGCCATCCACGTCCTTCTTTCGTTTCGATGAAAAAAATATCAATTTCCTCCTTTGGTGGTGTATGATTTAAAAGGAAAATCAATGATTTTAAGTAATATATAATAAAGAAATATGCGTACATATGTTGGTTACTATGCCTTGTTTTTGGATTTGACTTTCAGATGACATGATAGTATAAAAATTACATATACTATTACAAAAATATATGTATAGACCTCGTTATGTACGTACCTAAAATGTCGTTAGCCATATCACGGAAGCGAAGATGGCGGCGGCCTAGTTGGGCGTGGTGTTCGAGGACCATCGACAAGAGGTTATATGAATAGAATGTGATAAGAGCTCCAATCACCAAACATAGAATTCCACCCCACCATCCAAGTGAAGCAAAAGCAAATGGAAGACTTAACAATGGTGGAGCTACAATCGAAGTTGACAAGTGGTAACCGCAATGCACCCATGATCCTGTAATATTTAAAATATAAAGAAGTAAATATGTATGAAAATAAATTAAGAAGATTCAAATCAACATATAGTATATATTGTTGGAAAAGATTTCCAACATATATGCATAAAATAACTTTTTTAATCTATAATTTTATATAATAATAATTGAGTGGTGTGATGTCAATTGATACCTATCAAACATGGATGACTTCATTACTATATGATAGAATAACTAGTACTCCCACTATATTTTATGTGAACTTTGTTTGGTTAGGTACAATGACTAAGAAAGTAAATATATAAAAGCGTTTGAAAATTGTGATTTTGAAATATGTCATGAAATTTATGTGACTGTTAAATTTTTGAAAGTTGTGTGGTCAAAGGCGAACTCAGAATTTGAAAATTTCGAATGCACTAATATTAAGCTAAAAAAAAGGGTTCTACCTGAGATAGAACCCAAGTCGCGTGGGAAGATCTTTCAGATTATACCAACATTACAAAGCACCATTTCATGCTTTTAATGGGTGCACTGTTAACTATATTCTAATTTATGTAAGTTTTTCAAGATAGATATACACATATATACATGATTTTTTTCGAAGTTAACGGGTGCACGTGCACCCCACCCCATCCTATAGGGTGAGTCCGCCTCTGTGTGTGGCTATAATAAAATTATATCATGATTAAGAGTGAGTGAAATGAAAAATTAAATTAAATTAAATTATTTTGAATATACAACCATCAACATTGAAGTTAAATTTGACTTGATAGACATTAATTTCACTGTGGGAAGTAGGGGCGTTTTTTTTGTTAGGAGAAAAAAAGTCGTTTTCATCCAATTTAATAATATTTGAATTTTTCTAACAAAGAAAATAAGCCTAAACAATTAAAAGAAAAAAATAATTTAGATATTATATTTATTAAAATAATATAATACAATATATTATAAAATGATACATTGCAATTCTCCAAACAAGTTGTAAGTGCGTGTCCCAACAAAGATATATCGTATCTTCTCATAGAAAATGACACGTTTGGTCAAATTAATAAATAGTAAAAAAATATTTTTATATAATTATTTTTGATGACCATTAAAATTTAGTTAAAGCTTCAACACATTAATTAATTAATTAATGATAAATAGTTGAGGAACTACAACACATACTAATATGGAATCAAAGTAAGTGACAAAAACAACCCACTCCCAAAATATGAAAGTTTGAAATTCTAATTTAAATTATATATGCATCTTGTTTTAATTCTTATTATATGAAAGTCCTCATAAATTGAAAGAATCTATATATAGTGCTATTAAAAGAATCTTCTTACTTATGTGATATTTTTCTATTAATTGAAAAATAAATAAATATAAGGGTAGTCGGACAGTTTGACAAAGCATTTTGTGACAGTAGGATTTGAAAAAAGATCGCATCTACTTAAACAATCTATCTTAGTACAATTATTAATAACGATAAAATATGTAATAGTCAATTTATATAAAATGATTGGTTAAAAATAAAAATCGAATTATGCATGGTAAACCTTAAGAAAATTGAGTCAAAAGGACAAAATCGCACAAATAAAAATAGTAATTATTATTATTTTTATTTCTTGGTTCTCACTCTGTATCCATTGCTAAGTTTGGAAAGCATTTGCGATCAATTTGAATTCACATGAAGTAAAGACCACTTAAGAGGAAAAATCACTTCCTACCAAACTTTTTTTAATTATTTTTTAGAAATAGTATTCACCGACTATTTTCTAGCTTAATCTTTGAAAAAAATATTCATGTGTAATTTTAATAATGATATTCTGAAATATCAACAATTTAAAATTTCATAATAGTGATTATTTTTCAATTATAAATATAATTAAAAATGAATTTTCATGAATTTTACCCAATTTTTTCGTTCCAATATTAATATTTCAAAACCTCTGAATAAGTATTGGAGGATCATATTCATCCCATAGCAACCTCGAGAAGAGGAAATAGAAATCAAAACAAACAAGAAAAAAAGGAGAAATATAGTAATTAATTAGAAAAGTCCTATATATAAATATGATTAATATTGAAGAAAGAATAAAGAAATATAATTACCTTTGGATTTAAGAACAAAGAGGGCACCAGCATCAAGCTCTTTTTCATGATTATGATATTCATGGGATGAAGAAACATTATCAATAAACTCTGTTCCCATTTTTCTCTCTTATATTTATAACTTGTATTTGTATATAATTATTTATATATTCTCTTATTATTTTTATAAATATTTATGAGCTTTAATGGAGTGGAGATGATATGGGGAAGATGATGATGAAACAAATTATGATAGTATGGAAGCTTATGTATATATAGAGATATATCTAGCAACTACCTACCCACCCACCCCCACTTGTTTCCAATTAGATGCACATTTTTTTAAATTATTAGATGCACCTTTTTTTTATTATTTATTTGGGAGTGGGGTGGGGTGGGTGTGGGGTTTTTTTTTGTGTACTTATTTTCCATGTAGTCTATATCAAGTACTTGTTATTTTTCGTCAGTATGGTTATTGAGTAATTTTGTTCTTAGGACGATGGTTTTTAGATCAGCATGTGGGTATTTTGACTATTCTATATAAAATGCTTGTTATTTTCTATCAACACAGTTAACAAGTAACTGTGTTAATTAAGATTATGCATATGAAAAGAAATTGATATCGACCAGCGTTTTTGCTTTGATTGAAATTTGAACTCAAGTCTCTTACGATTTTTGCCCATTTTATTGACCATTATATCGCACCTCAAGGGATCAGAATTGATCAACTAATAGGTTGGGGTTTTCAGTTTTTGTTTTTCTTTTCAACCAGTGACAGAGTTATGTTTATTGAAAAAAAGAAGAAAAAAGGTTATGTATATTGAATCTCTTCAACATAAGAGAAGTATTATAAATTATATTCTCAACTATAGTATTTTTAGTTTCTTTATTGAAATTTTTGACTCTACTGTCGATAATAACTAGTGACATAGCTATGTATAGTAAAGGGTGGTTGATCAAATGATTTTGTTAAAAAAATTATACTACATATATAAAAGTTATATTAAATATATAAGTCAAAAACTATTTTTCATACGTATATATTAAATTTCGAATATTCTTAATGAAATTTTTGACTCGCTAGTGATAATAACTAGACCAAGAACATCCTTTACTTACATATGGAGAAGTCAACAACAGATGGGGAAGTAGAAAAAGCAAGCTTGCAAAGTCAATAAGCTATCAAAATAACTACGTCTCTAGCATTTTTTATTTTGTGAAAATTGGATTCCTATATATAAATGTTGGCTAATTTATAGATATTTTAATTATTTTACGCGATCATTTAAGTACTTTAATATTAATAAATATGTACCTAATAAATATCTCATGATGATGTGACACGAAAATCAAATTTGCATTTGCTCTTGATCGCATAAAATAATTTCAAGTAATAATAATTATTTTTTTAGCTTAGACACTTGATTGTGATCTAAATAATCAAGAACAAAATTAACTAAGCAAAAGAACCCCTCCCCCCCCCCCTCCCCCCCTCCCCCATCCAAAAAAAAGAAGAGGAAGAAGGTTCAAAGAAGAGGAAGAGTTGTGTGGTGGCGGTCCGAGGAGGAGGCCAGGGGGTGTTTCAGATCAACAACGATAGAGGAGAGGTCTCGAGGGGGAAGAAGAATAAAGAGAACGGGTGGGGTTCAAAAGATATTTTTTAAAGGGGAAAGAGCCTGATATACCCCTCAACTTTGTCATTTAGAGCTAATATACCCCTCGTTACAAAAGTGGCACACATATACCCCTACCATTACAAAATAACTCATATATACCCCTACCGTTACAAAAATGGCTCACATATACCCCTACCGTTACAAAAGTAACAAAAATAATTTTAAATTTATTTTTTCAATTAGTTTTTTTTTAAAATCATGTATTTAATCTTTTTCACACATAAATTATTTTTTTGACTTCATTGATTATTTTTATTTGAGTTTTTTCCATTCTTTAGTATAAAAATAAGAGAAATAAAAAGAAAGAAGTGTGAGTGGAAAAAAACAAAAAAATTAAAAAAAAATGAAAATTAATTTTTTTACCGCTATATTGTAATTTAGTTTTTGTATCCGTAAAAAAAATATTTGGGGCATCTATAATAAATTTTACAAGAGAATAAGTGAAAATAAATAAATATGACCATAAAAAAAACAATAAATTTAAATTAGTCGACGAATACAAATAGTCAAAAGAAATAAACGTGTGATAAGGATCAAATATACCCCCGTATGTATTAGCTTTTTAAAAAAATTATAAAAAGTTTAAAAATTAATTTAAAAATTATTTTTTCACTTCCGTTTGAGGAAAAGGGCATATGTGAGCCATTTGTATAACAGTAGGGGTATATATGAGTCACTTTCATAATGAGGGGTATATCAGCTCTAAATGACAAAGTTGAGGGGTATATCAGGCCCTTTTCCCGTTCTTAAATTAATTGTGAAGTGGAAACAAATGCTAGTCATCTCGAAAAGTTATAACCCACAAAAAAAAAAGTGCAGAGTAATTTCTCACCTATTTTGTCTTCTTAATTCTAAATTAAATTTTTAGAATTATTTTGGGTCCCATGTCATGTGTCATTGTTTCATTATTGTCAATTTGATTATTCGATTGAAATAAACTACATCAATTAAAGTCTAAAAGTGAAATTAGTGGACAACATTGAGAGATTATCTATGTTTAAGACATAAATGTGTTTGAAGGTAATTAGAATTATATTTTATGCAACTTCTTCTAATATTCTATTTAAAGAAATTCGAAAGTGTTGTTTAATGAATTTGTTGATACAATTTTTTCAGAAGTTATAACGTATAGTTAACTCTCTTCGTATCATATAACATGTTGAATATGGTGTAAATTACCTTTTACTTATGAATCAAAGTCATTCATCTTTAGACGGATTAGACGGAACGAGAGAATTAAGATTTGAATTGTTATATGTAAATTATGGTTAACTTGAGAAGAGAGGCTATTAAATGTTTTCAAACTGGTTGATATTGCACCTAAATTCTTGAGTTTAACTTCTACACATACAAATAGCATAGGATTTTATTTTCTTACATCACCTTTTCATTTATTTTGGTTTTCTACATAATATTTTATACTTGTTTTAAACTTTGATTAATCAGAATTTGCATAGTAAAATTCACTTTCCATCTTTAGAACAAATTGAGGTGAAATGAATTGTTTAGTGGCCCAAGTTTTAGGATCTTGTAATACAGTATAGCTTGATTTACTCCTGAAATTATGCATTTTGATTCTCTTTTTTGTTTCTTAGAATATGTACACTTAGCTATTTAAACCCCAACGGCTTGAAGGAATAATTAAGGTGAGGTTCTCTAGATTAATCTCTTTTCGTTTGTCTTTACTTTTGAACATGATATCATAGCCAGGTAAAACTTAATCTTCTGTGCAACTACCAGCAGAGAAGAAACTCCTGTCACTGTGCATCATTCCAGTGACTGTGCAACAGTTAGTCAGAATCTGCGAGCTTTGAGCTTCAACCAACACCAACACCACCACTGTGTTTGGAACCCTTGGGCAAACCAACCCCAGAAAACCCATCATCATCAGACTCTTCACGTGTTGTCACATGCCAGGAGTAAGTCTGATTTTCCCGCGAGATTCACCCATGTGCTGGCGCGTGCAAGGGATTCCAACGACTTTCTGGTAATGTTCATTTTTCTGTGGAACTCGCCTCCTCAATTTGACATCACCCATCCAAGTTCCACTGCTTTCTGAAAACTTTCCAACTAGGCAGTCCACTTCTCCTGCGAGTACTGATACATGATTTACACAGGTGAGATAAGGGACAGAATTTGTTAGGGATGACATGTAAGCATTTCAGTTGGTTATGTTACTTAGGAGTTTTTGAATACACTAAGGGCGAGAAATTTGTTAGTGGCAGTTGGCCTCAACCAAGTTAGATCTGATCCAAGTACAGCTATATAGAGAAATAATCCTCTATTGATTGATCATGAATACATTTATATTTGTCTCAGTTGCAGTCTTCTTCTTCTACAATTCTCTTCTCTCATTGGTCTCAATTACATTTCACTCGTTGTAGAACTCCTGTTTTAGCTTAGAATTCTCGAGCTTCCAATTGAGCTCTAGCAATTCTGTTAACAGTGGTATCAGAGCTATTGAATCCTTGGTATCAATGGCGAAGGGCACTAAGGCAATTGGAGAACCAACCAGTGGAACCCCTACTTCAGAGGTAGGAGAGTAGAGTGAGATGATGCATCCAGAGTACGATAGCAGAAAATGAAGCTTTAGCAAGTAAAGCTTCGTCTTTGAAAAAATTAGATCAAACAGTAGTTGAATTGAATAACCAATTAGCAGCTTCTGGGGAGACTCGTAGGAATAAAACTCCATTGGAACAAGAATAAGGTCCTTCCCGGAATGGCCATTAATAAGAAAGAGTACAAAGGGAGAGAGAAAGGAGTCCTAACAGTTACAATTCTCACCACTCAAATTTCACTCGATTGTCAAGAATATTCTATTATCTTATTAATTGTATGCCATCCTCGGCTATCCAGAATATTATGTTTTCTTTCTCTTCCATCTTGTGTCTCTGAGAGCACGTGGTTTGTTCACAACTTTACTCCAGAAATAATAAGTTAGTTCCTTGTGCCCTTAAATGTGTATTTCTAGGTTACTAGAGGGCACAAAGGGGATATCGATGCTATTCACCTAATCTTCAATAATGCCATATGTTTGTTGATGTTACTTTCTTCGAGACCCAACCATACTTCACAAATCCAGGTGATCACTTAGACATTTTTGAGGTTGTTATTAGTTCTATGTTTTGGAGATTCAATCAATATCTTCCCTTCATCACCACCTACAACTCCAATTCCCTTACCTATAGCTCCAGTTCAATCACCTACAACTTCAGTTCAACTTTTCAACCTTCTTCAACTCCACCACTCTTGATTTATCATTGCCTTCAATGTCCAACATCACGTACAGATGATTCACGTCTTCTATTGAATCCTCCATCTATTAGGGACGTGTCTTTCCCTAGTCCACCGATTGCATTCCGAAAAGGTATCCAATCCACTCGTAATCCCAATCCCTATTATACTTGTTTGAGCTGTCATCGTTTATTATCACTTCATTATGCCTTTGTGTAATCTTTGTCGTCTATTTCTATCCCTGAGTCCACAAGTGAAGTGCTATGTCATCATGAATGGCGACATGCTATGATCGAAGAGATTTTTTACATGCTAGTGGTACTTGGAAGCTTGTTCCTCTACCTCCAGGTAAATCAATTGTTGGTTGTCGATGGTTGTATGCCGTCAAAGTTGATTCAGATGGTCAAATTGATCGACTTAAAGCCCACCTTGTTGTCAAAGGTTATACTCAAATATTTGAACTTGATTATGGTGATACTTTCTCCCCGTGGCTAAAACAGCATCTTCTGCCTTCATATATCCATGATTGTTGTTAGTCATTAGCCTCTTTATTAGCTAGACATTAAGAATTCTTTTATCCATCGTGATATTGCTCAGGGGGAGTCTGAGGTCTTGTATGCCAGTTGTGTCGGTCCTATATGCTTTGAAATAGTCCCCTCAAGCACAATTTGATAAGTTGATTATAGTTATTCAAGGTTGGTATGACACAGTGAGGCTGATCATTTTGTATTCTATCGACATACTTCTTATAATTTGTGCTTTTATTTGATCATTTGTGTTGATGGTATAGTCATCATAGGCAATGAGATGATGGCATAATTAAATTGAATCAACATCTCTCCCAACATTTCCACACGAAGAACCTAGGCATATTGAGGTATTCTCTAGGCATTAAGGTCACACTATCCAAACTAGGAATTGTCATCTCATAGTGTAAGTATGCCCTAGACATTCTTAAGGAGACAAGTATGACAGGTTGTAGACTCATTGACACTCATATTGGCTCGTTTAATAGACAAATATGATAGGTTGTAGACCCATTTACACTCTTATCGACCCGAACATTAAACTTCTACCATGATAAGAGAAACCCTTTAGTGATCCTGGAAAATATAGGTGGCTAGTTAGTAAGTTGAACTATCTCAGAGTGACGTGACCTAACATTGTCTTTCCTGCGAGTGTTGTAAATCAGTTTATGGAATCTCTGTGTGATTGTCACTGGGATACTGTTGTTCGTATTCTCCAATACATAAAATCATATATAGCAAAGAATTGCATTTTGCGGATCGAGGTCATGAGAAGATTGTTGGATACACAAATGTCGATTGGGCAGGATCTAAGTTGCGCGGACTCGGATGCGAGTGTCCGATACGGGTGTGGATCTAGAGGTCGGATCCTTCGTGATCTAATTTTTAAGATTCAAGGATATGGATCCATGTATGGATACGGGTGTGGGTATTCACCTAAAAATAATTAAAATATCTAAAAATAGAGTTATAAAACCTAAATTATGAGATATTATGTGGAGAACTTGAGGAGAATCCTGGAAGGAGATTAAAAGAAAAGGAGTGACATAGAAATTTCTATATAAAAGGTATTCCATTTTCTTCTATTTCACCTTAGCTTTTGTATTGATTACAGAAATCATTAAAACTATCCAAACTTTCCTTATCGATTTTGGTCAAAGTACCCAAAATAGGTTGACCAAATCGGACTTAGATCCCACACCCACACCCATGCCGTGTCGACACGGGTGCGGCACCAAAAGTGAAGAGTCCGAGCAACTTAGGGCAGGATCAACTTTTGATAGGCAATATACATTTAGATATTGTGTTCTGGTAGGAGGTAATGTGGAATCTTAGAAAAGTAAGAACAAATGTGATTGCTCAATCTAGTGCAGAAGCTGAATACCTAGAAATAGTTGTGGCAACTTGTGAACTAATTGGATTAAATAGTTGGTCAAAGAATTGAAGTTTGGAGAAATCAGTCTGATGGATCTTTTGTGCAATAACCAAGCTACTCTTCATATTGCATAATATACGATGATTCATGAGAGAACTAAACATGTTAAGATCAATTGTCACTTCAACAACAACAACAAGAAACGAAGTGAAATCCCACAAGTGGGGTAAGAGAAGGGTAGAGTGTACGCAAACCTTACTTCTACCTCAACGGGCAATTTCCAAAAGACCCTCAGTTTAGAGAATAAAATACTCTTAGGAGAGATTGTCACAAAATTCGTGAGTCAAATGATCAACTTGTGGATACTTTCACCAAGTGCCTCATTGGTTCTTGTATTAGTTACATTTGTAACAAGCTTGGTACATTGATTTATATGCACCAGCTTGAGGGGGAGTGTTAGAATCTCGTAGATATTCTAGGATCCTGTAAATATTGTATATCTTGAATTACTCCTATAATTATGTAATTTGATTCTCTTTTCCTTTCTTAGAATATGTATGCTTAGTTGTTTAAACCCCAATGGCCCGAGGGAATAATCAGTTTCTCTCAATTCTCGTTTCGTTTTTCTTACTTTCTAATAAGTAGAAAAGGTCATCACATCAAGAGCAAAGCAGGAAAGCAGAAAGCCCTCCATCCACACACGAAAAGCATAGAATCCAACAATTTGTTTCTAGCTAAAAACATATATTAGAAGATGTATTGTATTATGTTACTTGGTACCGTAAAATCTTCAATTTTGACTATTTTCTGCTGATGCTTTTCCTCTCAGGGATTTAACTACAGTATCTTCACGATGAAAATTGTCTACTCATCGAGCTTAACCGACCTATAAATTTACATTCTTGTTGATT
This sequence comes from Solanum appendiculatum, assembly GCA_018342035.1. Lineage (NCBI taxonomy): Eukaryota > Viridiplantae > Streptophyta > Magnoliopsida > Solanales > Solanaceae > Solanum > Solanum appendiculatum. The sequence continues at coordinate 7,556 of JAGDQO010001944.1, read as the reverse complement.
AAACATCTCTCTTTCTTCATGTTGTTTGCTGTCCATTGTAAAAGGCCTTTAAACTTTCCTGGTTTATTTAACTAATTGAAGCTAGCCGAGATCGAGATTTTTCTTATCATGCAGCTCCTGGATTGTACTGAAGTTGGTGGGGGCCAAGTCTTAAACTGCCAGACAGAGATGAGCTAACTTGCCCTTTAAATGTGCAATTTCTCAAGAAGTAAAACGTTTCATCATTGAGCTTCGTTTCATTTGTAAGAACCGGAGCAATATCCTATCTAGTGTACCACAAAATTAAAACACACTCATTTGTTGCAATGTATGGAGTATAGAAGATCCATTTTGAAAGACATAAACAGGCTTATAATTGCAGAATATTGTTACGCGGTTGATGACATCAGTAGTGAGCCGTAATATTGATTTGAGAAATGCCAGCACACAAAATTACCTTGAAGGAAAATGCCAAGGATAAAAAGTTTCAAGGTCCTAATCACAACTTTCGAGGTTGCCCCAGTTCTGTCTAAAACTATCTGCAGTTTTGAAAGAGGAAAAGGTTCAGAAAGTGCCAAGAGCAACAACCACCTGGTGACAGACATGATATTACTAAGATGATTTAATTATAAATTGATAGCATGTAGTATAAATATCATAATGCAAGTCTGAACACTATGCATCATTAGCCTATATCTTTCATTATGATTGGGTTTATGTCCACGATTTTACAATTGCCAGGGAAACTCCAACAACAAAGAGGAAGAAAGGCATTACAAAATCTGCCAAGCGGACACCATTCCATGGGGAGTGAACAATGCTGGGAAAAATAGAACCAGCGTAATCCACAAGCATCATAAGCTGAAAGTAGCAAGAAAATTAAAATCATAAGCTGAAAATCGGGTGAAATTTCTACAAGTGAGAAGAAAATGAGAAGAAATCTGTCTTAATATAAACATGGACAAGGAGAGTAGCTATCAAAATCATCGGCAAAGAAACTAAGCATTCAATCCAAACCTTAAAGCAAGGAGTTGAGTAATTAAAGAAGCATCTTTACAATGGACTTTGAGAATCCTTATCTATAGGGACAGATGCAAGTAAGTGTAGTTGTTATTAGCACGAATAAAACGATCTAAAGGATTCTGAAACTTAGAGAGGTGGCCATATCTTCTTTGTGAATGTGGTTTCGAGGTTTGATTTTAAAGATTGCTTAAAGAGGTCATCAATAAAGAGAGCTAAATTTCTCTACCGTTTTCTTCTCTCCATTTTGGCCAATATGAGTTCATCTTGTACTAGAGACAGCGCACTGCCTTCAGATGCAGTAATGCAATGGTATTTTGCACCCACTGACTTAAAACAAATATTTGCTTGCTTGACCAATGTAAAACTAAACTCCACTCCTTCACTAATTGTCGAGAATTGTGCTAGAACATATGGAAACTTTATGTATATTTGTTATACCTGTGTCCCAGCAAACACTATAACATTTCTAAAGCAGCATAATTGGATCCAAACCTTATACGTCAACCCTTCTTCAACAAGTTCAATCTACTTAGTTGATAACTCATTCAAGTTTAGGGAAAAATAAAGTGCCAAGGGAAAATCATTTCTCTGCAGCCAATAAGAATTTTAAAAGCAGAAAAAAAAGAAAGAGAAGCCGTGGACTCCAGGTTCCGATATTCCCGAGAACATAAATAAAGGAAAATCCTTCAATCTTCATAACATGCAAATGCAGTTGTCAAGATCAATACATTCAAATGAACTAGTGAAATGAAGATCAGGATTTGAATTTCATTTCAAAGCAAACAAAAGAATCAGCATCTACAGCTGATTCAAAAATTCAAATTGCAAAATTCTTTTACAAAGCTGGCTATTCTAAGCGGTAAACAAAATCTATTGAATGAAGGTGAAAAAATAAATCTGCTTACAAAGACTCAGAGGCCACGAAACATCGAGAGAAACAACACGAGAAGAAGGTGGTGTAGTTTTCCTTTGAGTTGCTTCACTTTCACGCTCTGCTAGCACCACTTCTCCGGCGTTGTTGCTCCCTAATAACGGCTCATTTTTTGCCATTTTTGAGCTCCCAAAGCAGTATGAGACAAGTTTATATTAATTACAGGGTGGTCTCTATGGAGCCATTGTCTAAGCGAGTTGAAATCACTCTAAGGACATCAAGCGCAATTGGTGCTCCCAAGTCTGATAAAGATGCTCCAAGTAATTTGATTGTTGAGGATGTCATATCTGGCAGAGTCAAGCGAGTTGAACCATATGGTTTGTTTATCACAGTTGATCGCACAAACTTGGTATGTAACATGTCACTTCCAGTAGTTTTGACTTGATAGTAAGTTATGACCTAAGGGACCACATTATTACTTCTGAAATATGGATCTAACTCATTTAATATTAATAAATCATTTTACATCTTTTTTATGTTATTGTAATTTCATCAACTGTATTGAATTTCTTGACTCTTTACTGATGATTAGTGTATCTTTTTCCTACTTTGTATTTTCATCAGCTATAAGAAAGTTCACAATTAGAGGGAAACTACTTGTTTTTTTCTTTTGACATCATCAGTTTTCCTATCTTTTACAGCAGGCATTTGTTCTTAACAATCAACAAGAAACTATGCTACACTTGTTCTTAACAGGAGATTATGCTAATAGCATCTGGAAATACTTTGCTACAGCACCTTAAAGGCCCATTTATTCAGTTAAATCAAGCTATAACACTATAGTGGTCAAACAATGGAATGCATGAAAGACAAGGCCCAAGCAGCAAAGAACGGGACTTTCGAGATGCTTCATTCAGCCAAAGGAACAACGCACAATAAGATAAGTGGAGCAGCCCAGACAACCAAGGATAGGATGAGCAGAGCTGCTCAAGCTACAAAGGATAAGGTCGCTTGAGCAGCTCAGGCAACTAAATTAAGACTTCAGCCAGCATGGCCAGCTACAAATTAAGACTTCAGCCAGCATGGTTCAGTACAGTAAAAATTACAAGAAAATGAACTGGGAGTGAAGCTAATTCACATATTCAAGATATTAAGGAGATTTTGAGTTGTCTATTGCATACTTCAGTTTCTAGAAGACAGTAGGCTTTTTTTCTTTTTGAATATAAGTAGGCTCAATGATTGGAAAAAGTAACACGATTCAACAAAACAAAGTTATTGAAAAGCTAACTTATTTTGATAATGAGAAAGGCAAAACTAATGTTTGTGTTTGAAAAAATATTCCTATTTTAGTGTGTTTAGCTGTCTGTTATGTTGAAAAATTGTTTCTTTAAGGATGTAAATATTTCTGCATCTGCTACATTGCTTCTCAATTTTAATCTGTGGCATACCATACACGTTTCATTTTCACTATTATGACTAGCTAATACCCCCTAGATATGTGTGACCACATCTATCACGTACCATTTACTTTTATGTCTAGCCAACATTGTAAAATGATCCAAGAAATGGTGTGTTCAAGCGTAAAAAAGCTTAGAGATCATTCCACCTATTCTGAAACAACCGGTAGGTACGGCTTCAGCGAAACATTTAAAGCTGAATAGAAATGATTTGTTTTTGCTCGACTCACCTTTATTGACTATTTTTTCTTTGTCCAAACATAAATCTATCTTCTTTTTAGTGCCTACTAATGGCTATTGTATAAGGGTTTCCTTATGTGCAATTTATACAATCACGTTGAAATTACAACAATAAGAAACACTCTACACAAATGTATTACCATGATGCTTGGTGGTGCTGATCCAATTTGATCTGCAGTATAATGGATGCATGTGGAAAGGTCGGAGGCTTAGAATAGAGAAGGCAAAGGAACCATTTTTTCTTCGTTTGAAACGTGAGTGGGAAGAAGATGTTACACTTGCCATTCCTTATGTCTAACAAGTACATTGGAATTGGTTTTACAGTCAAAATTCCAAACCTGCCAAACAGAGCAGGGTAGATATATCTTCTGCAGTTATACCCCTACTCCATATACCACCATTTACATACAGATCAGTGAAGCTAATAGAGATTGTTATGCATGTTTTTCAGCTATTTTGAGGAATATATATTTAGATGGTCACACATTAAGAGATTCTCTATTTGTCGTAATAATGTTGGTGTCTAAGTTATGAATAAGGGAGAGTAGGTGACTAATAGCGAAAAGGATCGTGCTTCATTCTCAAAATTTAGTATCCTCATCTTTGTGACCTTGCAGGCCCTAGGTCTACTAATCTGCTGCAAGTTAGTTGGTAACCAGATCATAGATGCTCTCAAGTGTACTATGGCATTCATTGGTATGGTAATATTTCACATTTTATGGCCAACAAAGACATGTTCTAATAAACATCGAAAACAGAAAGTTAAACGAATGACAATAGTATTAAATAGAAGATATAAGGACAAAGGCTAAACCTATCAGCTTTCCCTAGCAACCAACATATGCGACCCCTACTGAAGCCAACAATACAGAAAGAAGAAAGGTTCATCATCGAACAAAGCTAGCTAACTGGAAATATTGGTACTTCTAACAAGTCAAAAAGGGTGGTGTAGCTACCTAGTTGCTGCTCGGTAGTTTTCATAATAGTTTTTCCTTACTGGAACAGAGACACACGTTTATAACATTTTCTGATAGTACTATAATCTATACTTGTAGAAGAACGACTACTACTACGAATTGCGAGATCAATTGGCGGACAGATTTATAAATAAAACAGGAACATGAACACTCAGTAATTGAAAACAACCAAGTTAAAGCTCTTGCTAGAGCTTTAGTCGATGTAAATGGACAACAACTAACTGAACATCCAATACATGTGAACTACACTTCACATTCAAAATAATGAGTTCACATGCTCGCCTGATTATTCTTTTGTCACATGTTCTTAATTCTACCTGCGCAACAAAAGTAAGGAGCATTCATCCAAATAAAGTAAGCATTTCACTAAATAAGGAAGTATAGAAGTGCAATCATAAGCAGTTTTGAGTTCACAATCCAAAAATTTTGACTAAGCAGGGAAAACTCAAAGAATAACGTCAGATGATAAAGATGATAGTACCGTGAGTATGTTTTCAGCTTATAGATGTCCTTGATAATTGTGGTACTCATTCTTGACCACTATTATGGTCGGGAACCTGTAAGTATTAAGACGTTAGTTAACAATACTTTTATAGGATTAAAACTTCATTAAAAATTTCTAAGACTTGTAAAATTTAGTTACCTGTTCATTTGAGGTGCCATTGATATCTTGAAGAAGAGATTCATTAGGAGCATACTTTTGCATGAATTGTCTCATTTGGAGTAATTCTGATTGCAGCTTCTCGTGATTGTGTTTCATCAGATCCATTTCTTCATTTTGTTTTTCCTTTAACTCAGTTATTTCTTATTCTAACTGTTGTACAACCTCATTAGATGAATCTCCTACAACAATATTTTCTACGGAAGATTTACTACCCCATAGAACTGAAGGAGTTGGACCAAGTCCTAAACCACAAACATACCACTTTTCTGATTTCCCAACACTTGAGAATACACATCACCGTCCCAAGAAACATTGTGAGGAGGTTGGTCAATAGATATTTCATTATTGTTCATCCTTTCATTTATCATGTCCTTATCATAGAATACACAGTAAATGCAATTTGAAATTAGCTTATTCACTTGTAATGTTTATTTTTAATTGTTTCCCAATTTAAAAAAATAAAGTAAAGAAGAAATCTTACGATTGCCTTGGCAGAATCATCATCTAGTGGTCTACCATCAACACGTTTTTTATGAGTTAATAAGAAAATTTCTACTCTTGTAGGCTCTATTCCATTTTTAGCCTAAGCAATAGAATTGATGTCAGATATGCGTGACAAAAAAGGTTTGAAAATACTATATTTTCACAGGTTTACCTGCTCATGCATCAATGTAGCAATACTTTTGGATCCTCCTGTGTGAGGCATCTTTTGATTGGCCCTATTGTATCAATTTGCTTGGGTACGCCTCTGTTGTTGAAAGATTTAAATAATATCTTACAAATTATAAAAAAAAAATGTATCATAACTAAAATCAACACATAGTAAAAAGAAGAAAGTAGGTGTGTTTTCAAGATTTGTTTATACCTTCGCTTTATCAGAAAGCCAATAAGAGACTAGACCACTCCATTGATCTCTCGGTATGCGACTTGGTCTATTTTTCAGCAAAGCATCTTTGGTCTTATATTTTGACATATATTCACCTTTAATTTCACACTTGTAGTCTTTCCATTTCTTTCCTAGTGACTTTAAGACAAACACTTCTCCATGTTTTGGAAAAAAGAACTTCTTCTGCAAAATAAAAGTCAATATATAAAAATATAATATCATGTACAAATTGAGCTTGTTCACATAATAATAATACTAACTCATACCCTTACAAAATCCACCAATTTCTTCTTTTGCTCGTTGTCAAAATTTCTCCAATCATCTACACGTGGAGGTGTTAATTCTGGAGTTCTCGCAATAATTCCTAGAAAGCTAGCAAGCTTTCAGCCTTCTTTCCCAATAGACTGGTTACGACTATTAAACGACACATCAATTGTCTTTCCCGGAGGAAGTTTCCAAACATCTTTTAGTAAAGTAGAACCACGAGGCTTTCTTGTCTCTAAGTTACCTAGAATGAAAAAAGATTTGAAAGTCATCAGATGGAAAAACACATATGGTTAAACACCTAAAAGATGCTCTAAAATCATAAACTCAGGTCAATTAGCACTTTTCTATGTTATATGTCGTTGTTTATATCGTGTTGTGTGTGTTACTGAGAATACCATATTACATATCGAGTTTATTCTGATGGATTCTTAGGTGAGTGGATTTGGTACCAATTTTCCCACTCTCTATGTAATCTATCTTGGTTTATCTCTAGCTGCGTGTGTGATTGTGAATAATCCCTATTTTCTCTGCAAAAAAGTAAGCAAACCTACTATGAGGTGCACATTAGTTGACGCCCTGGGGATGAAGTTGAAGGTGCAAGTGTTGTGAGATATATCAACAAGAATCACAATAGTGGAAAGCTGGCTAGATGTGATCAAAACAAGAAGAAGGCCTTCCAGGTGTTGAGCAGCAGGTGCAGCTGTTGTGAGAAATATCAACAAGAACTGACACTTAAATCAAGCTATAACACAAAGGTGGAAAGTTGATTGTTCTCCCAAACTGAGCAGGTAATAAAACTTTTCATATGTACCCCCTATTTTCACTCCTCAATTGAGCAGGTAATAAAACTACACACACTTAGCAGAAAAGAAATCCCCTGTTTATTGAGAATACCATATTACATGTGCACTAAATTGTAGTAAATAAGCATAGTTTCCTAAGTGTGTGCTGGTTCTATTCTGTTGACAAAATTCTTCATTAACTTTCCGATGTGGAAGCTAATAACTGTTAAATCGAGTCAAAACACTAACTAGAGTTCCACAGTTGTATACTCACTCATTACGCTCCATGTTTTGTCTCGAAAAGCAAAATGAGCATACAATATGATGTGAGGCCAAAAATATATTTTCTTATCATTATTTGCCTCAAATTTAATATTTGTATTTGTCCTTTTTGAGCATGAATTTTATGG
>JAGDQO010001941.1:0-59640 GCA_018342035.1 Solanum appendiculatum | reverse complement strand
AAATATGTATATTTCTAGCTTCACATCAATACCTCACACTTAAACTTTTGCTCGTCCTCAAGCAACCATTAAAGCTCATCTCAAAAAATTGAACTCGGAATGCCACCACTTTGATTGATACAAACAATTAACCCATGTTACAAATCATAATATCAAGTACTCTTCCAATCCTTATGCAAGATATAGAATAAAACAACAAACTTCTAACCTCCTAACCTCAAAGACGGACTCTACTCATCAAATTAGGTTTGTTCTCTTATTCCATCAAAGAAAGCTAATAAAATCACCTATCTATCATGAAACAAGTGCCCTCACAAGAAAAAATATTCCACACACTCAATTTAAAGAATTGAATATAAATTAAGGACTAAGCATCAAAGAACAACTCTCTCACTCACAAAAGAATTCACATATCTGCATAAAGAACCATAGACTTGCCTATTATGTACATCTCCACTAATTAAGTACGCTTGAATAGGATCAAATAGGACTTTAATGGGTTGTAATGTTGGTTAGGGGGCAAGTAGGAAACTATATAATAGTGACTCAAAACTTCCCTAAGCACTTTTGATTTTTTTTTCATCACCCATTATTTTCATCACTTTTTTTTCAACCCTTCAATTATTTTCACAAGTAATTCTCATCATATCAAGAATGCTTCAATTAATTTTTTCTTTTTCAAGCAAATTTTTTTCACACTCTTTCTAAGAGGGCCTTCTCATCACAAGTAACTATCATTGGTCACCCTTTCTTTTTTTTTTTTTACTCAGTCATCCCTTTTCTTCAGATTTAATAATTGTATCACAATTTATGCACAGTGCTCAAAGAAGCAGGGTGCAAAAATTAGGGATTCAAAAAAATTGGATCAAGATAAATATAAGGCTACCAAACGAAAGGCTACAAAATCAAAGGGGTTACTAGTGATATAAAATCTGAAAAGGCTAAAATTTACCAGACAAATCAAAGAAAGCCTATTATCATCTTCTAAACAAAAGCAATACTTTTTATTTCGCTTCAATAACATACAGGGCAAGTTCTAGACTAAGATGCATAACATGGAATATATGCAAACAACCTCACCACTCATGACACAAGTCTCAATCAAGATGGATCAATTCTACTTCTAAGATGGACAAGGTCATTACAACCTATAAAATAAGAATAAGTTATATAAAGAGTCACAACCATGAGCCTAGGTGTCAAAAAGTATTTTAAATTTTATTCTCAAGCACTCAAAGAAAAGCATTACTCAACTCAGGCCTAAATTGCTAGTATCAAACAAGTCAAAAAGGTTTTTTTTTCTCTCCAAAAATAATATAAAAATAAATTTCTCTAGAAAAAAACTATCCGGTTCAAAGGGCGCCCCCTCGAAAAAGAACTGAGGTCATAAGAAAAACCAAGAAGTGGATGAGATATGCCACTTATAACTACAATTAAAAGAATAATAAAGAAAATCTATTTTTTTGTATTTTTATTTTTTTATTTTTTTTTGTTTTTTAAAATAAAATCCTATGGCGTATTCGCCCTTAAGCTCACCACTATCAGAAGAATTTTCACCCCACACTTAAAATCATGCCTTGTCCCCAAAGAAATTTATAGAAAAGAGAAGAAGAAGAAGGGTGAGAAATAGTACCTCGGACCCTCTATGGCCTAGCTAACAACATATTTTCTCTCCTTTCATCAAGGGTCGAGTGCACCCCACACTTAAACTCAAAACGTGCTCCTTAGCTTCAAAGTTGGGTACTCAGACTTCCCCTAAATCTGCAAAAACAAAAACAACAAAAAAAGTGACACTAAAAAAAAAGAAGCTGCACTACGAATTGGGTTGCCTCCCAATAAGCGCTTGATTTAATGTCGCGACACGACATCATTAATTTTATTATTTTTCCTTCCACTTTGAGGATATGAATTGCACCCCAATTTTAACTTAATTTTTTTATTCCGCTCAAGAGGTGATGGTACAAAAATAAAGGTCCCAAGCAATAGATATCGCATTACGCACTTTTTGGATCCTAAGCGAGGAATGTAATTCTCTGATTTTGGAACAATAAATTCAAGAATATAGATACATTGTTTCTCCTCCATACACTCTTCTATAGGCTCAGATGGCTCGATTAATATCTCATCATCTAAACATAATGTGGAAAAATGATTGGAATGAGGTCCAATGCCCTAACTCATGAATTCTACTATTATTTACACCCTCATATTTACACACACTAGAGTTTTTAAAAATAATATTATCTACTTCATTACATAACTCTAGTGTACTCTTCTCAATAGTGATAATATCGATAAAAGTATGATCAAGTAATTCGCCCTCCAATTTTAGCTCCTCAAGTTGGCTTATAAGCATTTTTCTTCCTCACACATGTTATTACTAAACTGTTGGGTGTTATACGCATCAATCTTTGCACTCAACTCAGCATTTAATTTGTAAATATCCAATTCAATCATATCAACCTCATACATGCGTTTAATTATTGATTTATAGGAGAGTATCAGTAAGTCTTCCATGTCCTCATACAACTTATCTTGTTGACAAAAAATTAACCCTTAAAAATCCATAATATCACTACATACTTTTTCAGATGTCATCTCAAGAAGAGTAAAAATATAATAGTAACAATAATATAGAAAATTAAGATAAAACTACTACTAAAAAAACACACAAAAAAAATAAGGACTACAAATTAAAATAAATACTAAAGACAATTTCTAAGCCATATTCCCCGGCAACGGTGCCATTTTTTATAACATCCAAATATACTTCTTGAAAAGAAATATAAACGATCGTATGCAATATATTTACCCAACTATGAGTCGGGGTCGATCTCACAGAGAATATAGAAGAATATTGTCAATAGCAAATATTTAACTAGGTAGTCGTTATTTAAAAGGGGGGATTTAAATTGAAACAAAAATAAAAATAAAATAAATAAATAAATAAAATAGCTTGAAACTAAGTATTTATTTGTATTTAGATTATTAGAAATAGCTAGGAATGTGTTCCCAATAGTTTCATAACATAGCAAGAATATTGTACTAGTGATCTATTTCAATTTTTAGCATGCAAAGTCGGTAAGTTATGTATCTCCTAACTGATTGGTCCTTCAAATAGGGAATTTCACCAAGTAACTTGGTCCGTCTACGGATGTATGCTTTACTAACCCTTACCTTTGACCCAGATTAGCCCTAAGCGTATTTGGTTCAGGCTATTAGATAGCGGATTATCACTGTAACACCCCCGAATTCGGAAAGAACAAAAAAATTTGAATTTTAAAAAGTTTGGTGACCCACGACTTGACCTACCATTCGTTGGTTGACCTACCAACCGTAGGTCAAGCGTGGGAAGGAGTCGTAGGTCCTACTGGTTGGGGGGAGAAAATTAATTAAATTTTTGGGCTTTAGACAGAATGACCTACGGTTGGTCACCTACGGGCAGTAGGTTGACCTACCAACCGTAGGTCGAGTCGTTGGTGAGGTGGTTCCAGAAATATTTTTAGGGATCGTTTGGTCTTTTCACCCAATGGCTAATTTACTAATCTAGGTCGGTTCCCTTCAACTCCAAACACTATATAAACCTTCTTAAGCCTAAAATCTACCCTTTTCCCTAATCACTTTCCAATTACTCTCAAAACCTCTCCCAAATATTTCTCTCTCTAGAAGTTAGAAGAAGAAGAAGAGGGCAAGCTAGGGTTTAAGAAATCAAGTTTTCTTCATCAATTGCTTAAGGAAATTGAACACTAAGGTATGATAGTCTTCATCTATGGAGCCCTTTCCTCCATAGAGTTCCAAAATTCTCTATTTTACAAGTTAGATATCCTCCATTGAAGTTAGGGTTTTTCTTCTATGCCATGGGTTCTTTTCAATCTTGATTTAATTGATTGTTTTATGAACTATGAAGCATGAATTGAGTTGAATTTCATGAATTAAGATGAATCCCCATGAACCCATGTGATTTCCCCAATTTCGAAAACTAGGCTATGTTGAAGGGTTGAATTGTGAAGAAGATGAATTTTATGAAATCTATGTGAACCCATGCAAAATTTATGTTTCCTAAAGCTATGATTTCATGATGAATTATGAATGATCAAAAGATAGGTTTTTATGAAAGTATGCATGTTCAATTATGAAATTTATGATGATTTAAAAATTGCTTTGAGATTGAAGCATGTATGATTATGTTGTTGAGTTGTGAAAGGGTTTCTCCCATATTACTCAATCTATGAATGTGAAAGGGTTTTCTCACATAAAGGATTCATAACTTGTTGAAAGGTTTTCTCAACTAAAGTTGAATCAAAGGTTTAAGGAGCTATTCTAATGACGTAAGCTTGGACTTGTCCATGGAATATGAAACGTCAATCCTAATGAACTTTAGCTTGGATTGGTAATTCTAGTTGTACCTTTCCATGGATAATAAGATGAATAAGAATTATGACTATTCCGTGGGATTTATACTTAGCACTGAGAGGATATTGAGATGGAAGCTCTCCCGTAGTAGAGGCTGGGTTTCTAGTAGCAATCTCCTTATCCCTTACCTATGTGCCCCCATAGGATGATGGCCTATGATAAACACTAGCTAGTGGATGGCCCTATCGGTGTGGGGTTAGACACCGGATTCCATGTTGATAGCTCACATGGTCTTACATATCGGTTAAGGCTACTTCCCACAAACAATGAACTGAAGTTCTTTTAAGATATTTCACAAGTCAAGTAAAGATGTTTAGCTTGCTTTGACCATGGTTTATGACTTATGTTTCTAACCTTTTTCATGTTTTAGCTTGGTCATTGCATGTCATGAAAATGTCCCCTTTTTTCATGTTTAAATGATTTTGTACATTGCTATCATACTTGGTACTTGATTGTATTGATTTATTGATGTAGGGTGTGACGACTCTTCTCCATTTATTCATGGCTAGAGCCTAGTTGAAGGATTCTTGAAGATTGGTGAGTCCTCGTGCTTTGAGGACCGAGACTCTTTCATTTCTTTTATGTCTTTCTATTCTAGACTTTTGTATGTGATATGTGGGTTACGTCCCCTCCACTCCATGATGTAATAGATGGATTGAGACTATGTAGATTTCCGCTTCGTTTTATAAAACTCTTATGACTTGAACTTATTTTCGTATACTCTTGATTTCCATTATCTTGTCTATGCATGCTAAGTGGCTTGTATGAGGCCTTTCGGGTCTTGTACGCCATGTCACGTCTAGGGGGTACCTTGGGTCATGACAATCACGCTAAATCTCCGTTGTTTAATCTCTTTTCCCATTCATTACTTCCTTGGTCCGGCAAGTAGGAATAAGGCGAGTTCTAACATTGGCCACCGTTAAAAAGCAATCAAAACGAAGGGATTAACAATACATGCATAAAAATCGATCAAGAATCACTTTTTACATTAACTTACTATAATAATTCATCATGGTTCCCACAACCCTAGTTATGAAATTTATGTACTCATTATCTCAAAAACACAATCAAAATTTATTAAAATAAATATGCTTGTGCTAATCATAAAAAATTAAGAACAATAGCTAAAATATCTTTCAATAATCATGAATACAAATAAATAATAAAGGAGAAGAAAGAATAAACCAAAATTCTCCGGCCTCTACGGCGGCTCTTCTAAAGTTCCTAAGCTATAAAGTTCTAAATTGTATGTTGTGTATTGTTTCTTGGGTGCCTTGGCTTTTGAAAGAATAATTTTTATTCCCTATTTATAGATATAGAAATCCTAAATAAAATAATTGAGTCCAAAACAAATTAGGAAACAAAAACCCGGAAGGATTTGATTTGCACTGTATGCCGTTTTTCTTTTTTTTTCATGTTTCTGCTGGACACGTTTAGAAGGGTCTTCTCCATGTCTGCCACGTGGCAGAAATTCAATTTGAAGATGGCTGCTCTTTGCCCCATATATATGTGTGTGTATATATATATATATATATATATATATATATATATATATATATATATTACTTTATTAAATTTAATCTATTAATTTGCCTGTTTGATTTCCTTCTATGATTTCTTATTTTTTAATTCATTTGTGCTTCAAATTTCATCTTCACTTCATTGTAATCCTACAAATAAAATATACAATATAATAATAAGTCAGAAAATTTATGCTCAAAAAGGATAATTAAAAGATTTAATATGAGGCAAATAATGATTATATATGTATATTGTTAGCTTCACATCAGAATATTACGTCAAAAATTTTGTCTCAAATTTGTGATGGAATTTAAGTCAAATACAAGGATTTAATTGTCACGGACAAGTCTGTCACTATGCCGTCACAATAATTTGTGATGGAATTGAAATCCGTCACAATGAGTTTATGACCCCCATGTTCTGGGATGTCTATGTTTTCGTCACAAATGTTGATTTGTGACGAATTTTTGACAGAATGCCTGTCACAACTTTGCTCTTTTCTTGCGGTGACCTTTGATCAACTAGAAGACGAGTTGGTGAGTCCTCGTCTATCCGAGGATGACCTTTATGATTTCTTCCCCCTCATTACTTTCAATTTTCAGATATGTTAGAGTTAGCAAGGGATTTGTCCTAGTAACTTATATTAGTAGAGGTTTTCAGACAGTTAGTTTAGATTCCGTTATGTTATGTCGTCTTTCAGATATTGTTTATCTCAATATTATTGGTTATAGCCAGATATTTCAGTTTTAGCTTCCACGTTTATGTTCTAAGTTTTTTGTTAATTATGCTAATCTTAGCATCATGTCATGCCATGAGGTTTGATTGGGATCACTTGTGGCTCTAAGCACCATATCACGTCTAGGGGTAGACTCGAGGTGTGACAAACTTGATATAGAGCATCAGGTTTAAGTGTCTTAGGGTGTCTGAAAGTCGCATTAAGTAGAGTCTTATTCAGGGATGTGAAGTGTGCCACATCTATGAAACGTTTAGGAAATATTTCATTTCCTTCATACTCTTAGTCATGCGATATAGTGTAACTCTATAAAGTTTTCTTTAACTCATGCTTTACACGTTTTCTGCATCATGCCTCCCAGAAGAGATTATGCCAGAAGGAACAGGGATGAGGAGCAACAAGCACCTCCAGCGCCAGTAGACCCTTTGGCTTAACAAGTCACTCATGTCGAATTTAGGGATGCTTTCCAAGTGCTAGTTCAAGCTATGACTATTCAAGCCAACCGAGAAGTTGTGGTCCCTGTGAACCCAAATGTTGGTACTACTGCAACTAGAGTCCAAGATTTCACTAGGATGAACCCTTCAGATTTTCATGGTTCTACGATGGACGAGGATCCACAAGAGTTCATTGAGGGTATTCTGAAGATTATTGAGATCATAGGTCTCACTCTGGTCGAGAGTGCGAATTTGGATGCTTATCAGTTGAAAGGAATGACTCAAATTTGGTACAAGTAATGGAAGGAAGAAAGGGTTGTTGATGCAGGCCCATTGGATTGGGAAAAGTTCAAGGGTACTTTTCTAGATAGGTTCTTTTAACTCGAGATGAGGGAGGCCAAGATCCAAGAGTTCATATACTTGAGGCAAGGTAACATGATAGTGAAAGAGTATTCTTTGAAGTTTACTCAACTCTCCAGGTATGCTTCGACTATGGTGGCCAATTCTAAGGCCCGAATGAATAAGTTTGTTTCAGGTGTTTTTGAGATGGTTGTGAAGGAGTGCATGACTGCAATGTTGATCAAGGAGGTTGAAATTTCTAGGTTGATGACTCATGCTCAACAGATTGAGGAGGAAAATCTCAAGAAGGGTGCTAAAGTGAATAAGAGGGCTCGCACAAATAGTGCAAACTACTCTCATCAGAGGTCAAGAAGTGGTAGTAGTTCTTAGTTCCGTCAGAAGTATTCAAGCCTGACCCCATCTTCAACTATTGCTCGTGTGCCTAAGTATAACAAGGATAGGGTGCCAGGCTCTAAGTCATAAGGCAGTATTTCTAGTGGATATTCTTTCCCACACGTGCCAAAAGTATGGTAAGAACCATTCGGGAGAGTGTATGGCCGGTAATAGTGGATGTTTTTGATGTGGTAAGACATGTCACATATATAGGGATTACCCATCAGTTGTAGGTAAGAGCAAGGATGTTCGTCAGCAGACTCAGCTTAAGGCTTCAACAGTCGCTTGACTCAGCACGGTACCTCTTCTAGCATGGTGGCAGACAACGTCAGAACAGGTTCTATGCTCTTCAAACTCGACAGGATCAGGAGGAATCTCATGATGTAGTCACTGATATGTTACGATTTGTTAAGTTTGATGTTTATTCCTTGTTAGATCTAGGAGCCACACTTTCATTCGTGACTATATATTTCTATGAAATTCGATGTCTGTCCTAAAAGCTTATCAGAACCCTTCTCAGTCTTTGCTCCTGTTAGTAAATCTGTTACACCTCAGAAGTGCCTAACCCAAGTAAAGTTGGAAAATTTTAGAAAAGTTGTAGAAGCCTACAACATTGTCTTTCACGAGGGCAGTTCACAGACCGTATAAGATTCCACGGTCTGTGAAAGCCACCCATGGAAAGAGCCTTAGGAAATGGGAGAAACCAAGTCAGGGACCATAGATGATTCTACGGTCTGTAAATGGATTCATAGACCGTATACCCTTCCATAGAACAATCTTCAGAAAGTTGAGTTTTAGGGGTTGATAGGATGGAGGGGTTTCACGACTCGTGGAGGGTTCTATAGACCATTTATGGGTCCGTAGACCATACCACAAGACTTCAATGTATTTGGGCTTTAGGGTGGTTGTACGAGAGAGTTGTAAGGCACATGTAAGTATCCACAAACCATAGACCCGGTCGTGGATTAAAGGTTCTAAAATTTGGTCTTTTGGTGGTTAGCCAGGACGAGCGAGTGCATGGACCGTGAAATGGTTAACGGACCGTAGAAGGTGGTTATGGATTCAAACTTCAGAAAGTCAGATTTCATCTCCTTTCTCTCCACAAGACCCTTGACGGTTCGTGAAAAATTCTACTGACCATAGAATGTGTCTATAGAAGTTGTTCGGCAGTTAAATTCCAAGGGTATTTGGGTCTTATCCTACTCTTTTAATTTCTATACTATGTTGTTTTGGGCCTATTTTGGAGACTATAATTGATTCCTAATCACCCTAACCTCCTCATTCTCTCTCACTCACTCAATCAAAGTCTCTTCTCCCTCAAGTTTTCTCTCCCGAGGCAAGAACAAGGATTCCAAAGCACCAGGTCCTCTTCTCATATTTAACCTAGGGTTTCTATCAAGGTATGTGGGAACTTCATCAATGGGTCATTTTTCACCCATTGAGTCCCAAAGAAACCTCAATTTCTTAATTTATGATTCTTTTCCACTTCTCAAGTTTCATGATTTCTTATGGGTTCTATTGAATTTAAGTTTATTCTTCAAGATTGATCTTATTATTCATGATTTGATCATAATTCAATGGTTTAAATAAAATTTTCATGAACCCATTTTATGTTAAGTATTTTATGATCATGATTGAGCTATTTCAATATGCATGCATTATGTTATGAAGATTTTCATAAATCAAGGATGCTTTTAGAAAAAGTATCATTCAGTTTATATGATTATCGCGATTTAGATGCTTCAGATAAGTGTCTAAAAGATCAAGTTATGAAATCATAATTTTAAGGAGCAATTCTTATGATTATCATATTTTGTATGAATGATTCAATATTACCAGATTCTTATTGTTTCTATGGTTATGCTTATGCATGTTTTCCATTGGGAGTTTACTTAGCACCGAGTGGACCTTGGGATGATGGATCAACCATTAGTAGAGGCTTGAGATCTTTAGTAGCAATATACTTATCCTAGAACTAAGCGCCCCCATAAGAGTTTATCTTAATTAACTTTAGCTAGTGGATCCATCTTAGATCATGATTTATGGTCCTAACCTTGGCAAGTAGGACACTCTTTTTTTGGTGTGGGAGTAGTACACTGAACTCCATGTTATAGCTCACATAGTTTATGTCGGTTAACAATATCTCCCATGAATGATTATAATTATAATTTTCATAATATTGCATGACCTTGTACTATGTTTTTAGAATCAGATTATCAGTTTTCATATTATGTTTACTTGGTCATTGCATTATCAAGTTTCCATACTTACCATGTTATTATGTCATGTTTATGAATTTTCCCATATTCAGTACATTTCGAGTAATAACCATATATTATATGGTTTCATAATATAGGTTCTGAAGCATCTCATCAGGTGCATGGTTAGTATAAATTCCCATCAGCATTACACTACTTTGGTGAATACTCATGGTTTGGGGACATGTCACTTATGGTCTTTTATGTTCAGTTTAGACTTTATTTTTAGTTTAAAATGTTTGAGTAAGTTAGGGCTTGTCCTAGCGACTCACCTATATTTAAAGGCTATTTTAGACATTAGTATTTTTGCATATGTGTCTTTGTACTCAGATTTCCGTATTATGTTGAGATAGTCATTTGAGACTTTATTATGCTTCCATGTTATTTCAGTTATGATTGTTATCTTAGTTTCATGCTATACCATGTGTTATCTTATTCTGCGATCGTTAAAGGATTTTCTTCCATCACTCCTTTCATTAGTTTAACTTAGAAGAAAGTCAAATTTCAGTGGTCCTAAGCTTGTGAGAAGAGTTGAAGACTCAACTTACTTCAACCCCGATTTTGACTCTACCGAAAGGTTAGATGGTTTTGTGTTGTATTGTGACATCTCTAAATTGTCCTAGACAGTGTGTTGATGCAACATGGTAAGGTCATATCTTACTCTTCTAGACAACTCAAGGTTTATGAGAAGAATTATCCAACTCATGATTTAGAGTTAGCGGTGCTATTATTTGCCATAAAGAGTTGGAGACACTATATTTATGGTGTTCATGTAGATGTGTTAACCGATCATAGGAGTCTTTAATATGTGTTCAAGAATAAAGACTTAAGTCATTACCAAAGGAGATAACTCGAGTTGTTGAAGGATTATGAAATGAGTGTCCTTTACCATCCCAGTGAAGCAAATGTAGTTGCAAATGCTCTTAGTAGATTGTCTATGAACAATGTTGCTCACATTGAGGATGAGAAAAAGGAGTTAGTTCATGAGGTTCACAGACTTGTTCATTTAGGAGTTTGTTTGGTTTATTTAGAGGATGGTGGAATTATTATCCAGAATGGGTCAAATCATCTCTTGTGTTAGATGTTAAAGGAAAAATAGAATAATAATCTAAATTTGGTTTAATTGAAGAAAGGCGATTCTCGAAAAAACAATTGAAGCTTTCTCCCAAGAGGGAGATGGTCTGCTTCCTTATCAGGGTGGGGTTATGTGTTCTCGATATTGATGAGTTGAGGGGCAGATACTATCAAAATCTCACAATTCTCAGTATTCTATTTTTTTGGGAGCCACTAAGATGTACCTTGATCTATGAGAACTCCATGGGTAGAATGAAATGATGAGGGATATTCAAAATTTGTGACTAAGTGTTCAAATTGCCAACAATTTAAGGTCGAGCTTCATAAACCAGGTGGTATGACTCGAGATATTAATATTCCTACTTGGATATGAGAAGACTTGAATATGTTTTCATCACAGGTTTGCCTCATATGCGTCGTCAAAATGACTCTATTTGGGTGGTTGTAGACCGAATGACTAATTCAACATATTTCCTTCCAGTTAAGACTTCCTATTCAGCTGAGGATTATGCTAGACTTTAAATTCAGGAGTTGGTTAAGTTGCATGGTGTTCCATTGTCTGTTATTTCAAATAGGGGTACTCAGTTCACCTCTCGTATTTGTAGATCGTTTCAGAAAGGTCTTGGCACTCAAGTAAAGCTTAGCATAACTTTTCACCCGCTGACCGATGGTCAAGCTTAACAAACTATTCAGACTTTAAAGGATATGTTGAGAGCTTGTGTGATTGACTTTAAAGGTATTTGGGATGATTATATGAGTTTGCTCATAATAATAATTATTACTCTAATATTCAAATGGCTCCATTTGAGGCTCTCTATGGTAGGAGGTGTAGATCTCCTATTGGTTGGTTTGAAGTTGGTGAAGTGGCTTTGATAGGGCCTGAGTCAATTCATGAGGCTATGGAAAAAGTTTGACTTATTAGAGATAGGTTGAGAACGGCCCAGAGTAGACAAATATCTTATGCGGATGTGAGGAGGAGAGAATTTAAATTTTTTGTTGATGATTGGGTTTATTTGAAAATTTCACCCATAAAGGGGGTGATAAGGTTTGGTAAGAAAGAGAAGCCCAGTCCCCGCTATGTGGGCTCATATAAGATTTTGTGGCGTTTTGGAAATGTAGCTTATGAGTTGGATTTACCTGAAGAGTTAGGATAAGTTCTTTCAGAGTTTCATGTGTCCTTGTTGAAGAAATGAATTTGTGATCCAACATCAGTTTCCTAACACCCCAAAAATTTCTAAGCTAAGACCCAAACCATTCTGTAACACCTCGCAACTCTATTCTTAAAATATGAATCATTCATCATAAGTATATGAGTTTGAACCTAGTGATGTCCTACTTTCTCACGTGTTTAAGGTCCTTTTCCAAGTGTAGCAAGGGTATCGAATGTGATTTAGGATCATAAGGGACATCAAAAACCAAGCAAGTTCAAAGTATTTCTATTGGCTAAGTTTTCGCATAAGTTCGTATAAAGGTCAAATTCAAATAACTATATCTCTCAACATATAAAGAGTTAGGTGGCCCATAATCTATCAAAAGTTATGGTTGTTTTACTAGAACATGTCCGGACTGGGAAATTTGGCAAGGACACATGTCCTTTGGTGAATCACCGAAATGTCTCGAAAACCTTCAATCTCATAATATTTTGGCGATCCCCTGAATAATCTGGTGATAGGATCTACAAATAGCTGATTTGGTCGACGGCATTAATTAAAAGGTCATTTTCTTTTATTTTTATGATCTTCTCACATTCCCAAAAGGGTATTCTTGGCTTTTTACCCTCAATTAACTTCGCTAAGTCCATCGTATAACCTAATATCATCATTATTCATATAGAAATTCTCAGAATCCCTAATTTTCCTTCTTCCAAAGATCAAGAACTCCAAGAAAGGGATTTCTCCAATTTCCAAAGATCTAAAGGCTCCGAGTTCAAGATTCTCTTTAAGATACCTAATGTTTTCAATCCAAGATTCTTCTCCACACTTCATCTTCCAAGATTTTTCTTCAAGACTCGTCACTAAGGTAAGTAAGGTTATTCATAGTGTTGAACTAAGTTCGTCCTCACGCCCTACATCTAAATTCAGTTAGTAAGAGTAAATTCTAGGGTTGCACCCTAAGTTCTATGATTCTGATTTGTACCTTCATTCCTTATTCTAAGTTTTGAATTCATTGTTATTGAGATTATAGTACTTTGTGCATTCTGAGTTTGAATCATTGTTCATGACTATTTTATTACATGAATCCTACTGAGTTGAGAATTATTGAGAATATTTACATAACTATTTCTAGACATTGATTTTCAAAACTAAAGCAAGTCCAAGCATTTTAAAGTATCTTTTGACCATAGTTTGAGGGAACGGTAATGGTTCCAAATGTATTATTTTACATTGA
Organism: Solanum appendiculatum; assembly: GCA_018342035.1. Lineage (NCBI taxonomy): Eukaryota > Viridiplantae > Streptophyta > Magnoliopsida > Solanales > Solanaceae > Solanum > Solanum appendiculatum. The sequence goes on along the minus strand of JAGDQO010001941.1, from coordinate 46,087 downwards.
GAAAGAATTACTACTTTTAAGAAGAGCATAAACAGTTTTCTAAAACATTTCAGTCAGATAAAGTAAAGTTCAGTTAAACCTTAAAGAGGATCTTTTGAGTATTAACTCAACCCAGCGAGTATTATTATTTTATGAGCATTAGTATTTATATTTTGGGATAGTATTGAGCACCGCTTTGGGTAAGAGTTTAGATAATACAAATCCCATGACCTATGCCACCAACATAGATAGGATCATACCAAAATACGGATGACTCCTCACTACCTCAAGAAAGCTTTTTAGATTGATCTATAAGTTCAGTTGCATTCTATACTCTGGCAAAGTATAGTGCAGCTATGGCAATGTGGGTAAGACGTTGTGTCATCATGAAGTTCATAGTGATGGTTGTCAGTTAGAGAAATTCACCATCATTTTATTTGCTATCATTGCATCTTATATTGTAAAGCTTAAATTATTTTACTTCATGTTCATACTTCACTTTCAGTAAAGTTACTTTCAGTTTCTTTTCAATTCATTTATTCAGTTATTTATTTCATTCAGTCTTATTACATTCTATCTACTGATGCCATTTGGCACTGAATAATTTTAGGATGTAGTTTCAGGTACTCACAATAGTAGATGTTTAATAAGATCTCTTTCCATCAGCAGTCAGTGAGATCTCCTCACTTTCGGAGGGCTTCAATTTAGTTAGTTTAGTTTATTTAATTAATTTTTGTCATTGTGAGTTGAATAGTCAGGTAGTCGTAGGTCTTGTCCTGGCACCTATCTTCAGTTCGTACAGGCATCATAGATAGATAAATTAGTGAGTCAGTTCAGTCTTTTGTATTCAGAAGTTTTAAACATTATTATCATTATTTATATTCAGATTTATTTTAGACTTTTGCATGAGGTATCTTTAAATGATTTTAAATGTCCATTTTATATGGCTTCCATATGTATGTATAGGTTTCCACTCAATAGTTAGCCAGGCCAAGGGTTCGCTTGGGACAAACAATGGTTCTGAGTGCTGACCACGTCTACAGTGTAGGCTTGGGGTGTGACAAACTTGGTACCAGAGCCCAGAGTTCAAGTGTCGTAGGGTGTCTACGAAGCCGTGTCTAGTAGAGTCTTGCTTATGGATGTGTGTGGACCATACTTATAATCAGGAGGCTACAGGGCATTTAGGATATGTTTGTCATCTTTTTATACTCTAGACTGTACAGTAGAGTTGTGTCATAAGAAACTTATTCAAACTCGTGCGTTAATATAATTCGTTCGACTATCCCTCATACTCAAGGTGATTGAAATACCATAGCTCAGATCCTTATTGATGAGTTACTCTCAGATAAAGTCTTTAGAAAGTAAAGAGATTGCACATGGGTTTGAGAGAAGCCCATTGGTGTGCTTAAGTTTATTGATGCGAAAGAATGTGCCCTTATTCATATGAGTTTATTGATTCAAAAGAATGTGCCCTTATTCATATTAATCATGCGTTTGAGACAAAGCAAGATGTGCCCTCAGATTTTCTTCTCTAAATCTTGTTTCAGGTGATACCCTTAAGAGGGAGTTGTGTTTTAGAATGCTTGGTTAGTATTGTTGCCCGAAAGATAGTGTGATTTGTGATGTTATGAGTCATTAGTTTTGGAAGTGGCTACAGTTAGAAGTATGCACTTTGAAGTGTAGTAACCTAAATAGTGGGGATAGTTATTGAGTAAACTATATAGTTGTAGTAATGTACCTAGTAAGTCATTAATGAGGTTATATTCTCTTATGTATTGGCTAAGGAGTAATAAGTTTTGTGTGGATTTCATTGTAGAACATAGAGAAAGAGTTGTTGGTTAGAATGAGTTAGAGTATAATTGAACCAGGAAAGGAGTTTATGATGATGTGTCAGTAAAGATCAAGTGTAAGTTTGGATCAGAAGGAAAAAATAGTCGAGAGTTGACAGATCTAGTTATACCTTTGTGATTTTGATGGGAGAGCGCCATGATATTCATAGGGTTATGAACTCATTATGCATGGATGTATAATGAATTGGTAAATATTCTTTAGGTTGTGAAAGAGAATCTGTTGATAGGCTATAATTAGATAGATTATGAGGCAAAGATCGACTATTTTGTCATGAGGTTTTAGGGGTCTAGTGTTTTATTGATTTTATCTACTATTTGTAAGTTAGTGTAGTATATGAGAAGTGGTTTCCGCCGACACTAAGCTTGAATTCTAGTTCAACATTGCGCTATAAATGGTGACATTATGAGGATTACAATGTTAGTTTTGAGATTTGATCTAGTAGGTTTGACATAGCATATAAGAGAACTTAAGATGTTAACCTACAACAAGTGTGATGGTACTAGTATAGTATATGTGATCCTTAGATGAAAATAATTAATTATTGCAAAGCCATTAGATGAAGAAGATCCTTAAGATGTGTACCCAAGACAGTATACAATAATATGAGGCTCAAAATTCATGATTTCATATGTGTGCCTAGCTAGTATCCTTTAGCTGCCAATGTGGAGTAGGTAGACGTAAGCATTATATGGTACCCTTAAGACTTGGGCCAAAGGGTTTATATATAGATGATGATGAGCCTCTCAATATAGTTTAGAGTTTCCTTCAATTAGGTAGTTATAAACTTAGAAGAGTTGTGTTAGTGATCTAAGAAGAAGAGGTCTGATTATTAAGTGTTAAAAGAAGTGACTATGTACGTCAACAAGAATAGAGGTTATAGAAAGGTGACTATAGAGGCAAGAGGAAGTTAAGAGAAGTATCTCAGAGAGAATTACTATAAGATTTTCTTAAGTATCTCTAGATGTGGTCAATTACAGAGAGTTTAGTAATCACGTGCTTAATATTGGCCCAAACTGTTGAGTAAAGTGAACATAGAAATGTTTAGAGTATATGAAATAGGTCCACAAACTTAGAATGTCGATTTAAGACCTAAGAGGGAGATGAAAGGGTAATGTATTCAGAAAAGAGTTATGATGGAATGGAATCCATTCTTACTCTAGCGCATTAATCAGATTTCAATTATTATGACACCCTACTTATATCTCGCATAACAACTTCTGCCGATGACCAATGCTCATGGACTTTAGACAAAGTCATCTTGATACCCACTTCCTAGAATAAAAGGCAAAAACATTTAGCTCAGCGACCTCAATCCTACTCCATGAAGTTACTACAATCAGCCTTATGACATGAATCTATTCATATAAGCACTTATGTCTCATAGTGTACCTAGTCTCACGAATTTGTTATTTACCCTCAATAGATAGCAAAATAATGTTATGTCATGTATATTCTTATATAAGATTTCTCGAATGAATCATGCTTATGATCTTTCACTTTAAGCTCTTTCAGTGATCCTTTTTCAGTTTTAATAGTGATGCTGATGATAGTAGTGGAGTAATGATAGATAGGAGAGGGTTGATGTTCCTTATTGTGATAGTTGTGGTGTTCTTACTCTATCTAAGGTTATAAATGTGGAGGAAGAGTGATATGATGTTTTGTTATGAGTAATATTTAGATGAGAGTGATTGGTCTGTTTACTTGAAATAATGACTAATATTTTAGCTGGTAGAGATGATAGGAAGGCGGGAAATTTTGAGAAGAGTTGGTTATCTAGAATTACATGAAGTGGGTCAAGTAATAAGCTTGAATGTGGTGTTGAAAGTAAGTGGGTGATTGCATTATGCGACTAATGACTCCTTGGTTGGAACTTGAGGTCTATTGAATGGGGTGGTAAGAAGAAGTAGGATCTTGGAATGAAAGTCCCTATAGGTATAGATCGTGATTACATGATTTAGATTAGTATGATCATTCTATGTGTAGCACCATGTGACTTAGAGTTAGGCTTGACCACAATAAGAGTGAGCATACAATTAGACTTAGACATTGGTAAGAATAGTCATATACCCTTGTGGGAGCTATGAGTTGCAGCTAATGAGGTGTAGTATTTAGGAAGAAGAGCATAGTTGAGAAGTGTTGTTAATCTTAAAAGCTACAAGTTGTATCGCTCAAGGCATAATAGTCATAGTCTTACTTCTGCCCAAGGTATCCATGTTTCATGTCAAATAACTTTAGATAAAGTATGAATCATGTTCAAATCTATATCATTTTATGAACCCATTCCAAAAGACTCAAATACCTGAACTCTGTTAGAGCTTTATGTTCAAGTGTCTCACGCGATTCATGCCCGTAATTCTTTCCCAGAAGGTTATGAGAAATTTTGATGGGAACGTTTGTGGTAATAACCTTATTCCTATTGTTATTCTCAGAAAGTTCATGTCGTGGCCTATAATCTTGAAATCTTGTATGAGTGTTTGTACCAAGCGTGCTCTAGCCGAGTTTCAAAATCTCAGTATGAACCAGTTCCGCCTATCAAAAGTGAGAAAAACAATAAGAGTAACTCCTTTCTCTTTAATTCCATCTTGACCATCATTGAGGACGAATGATACTAAGGGGGAGATATTGTAATACCCCAAAAATTTCTAAGCTAAGACCTGAATCATTCTATAACACCTCGCAACTCTACTCTTAAAACCTGAATCGTTCGTCATAAGTATATGAGTTTGAAATGGGTGATGTCCTACTTGCTCACATGTTTTATGGTCCTTTATCAAGTGTAGCGAGGGTATTAGAAGGGATTTAGGATCATAAGTGACCTCAAAAACCAAGCCAAGTTCAAAATATTTCTATTGGCTAAGTTTTTGCATAAGTTCTTATAAAGGTCAACTTCATACAACTATATCTCTCAACATATAAAGACTTAGGTGGCTCATAACCTATCAAATTAAAGTTATATAAGTTTTCTTTCCAGCGTCACCAAGTTTGCATCAATCAGAGTTTAGAGTAAAAAGTTATGGTCATTATAGTACAGCATGTGCGGACTGAGAAATTTGGCAAGGACACTTATCCATTTGGCGACTCACCGAATGGTTTGGTGAATTGTCGAATCACCTTACCGAAATATCCCAAAAAACCTTCAATCTCTGAATATTTGGCGATCTAAAGCCCCATTTGGTGATCCACCGAGTAATTTGGCCATGTGACCTCCAGATCACTGATTTGGCCGATAGGATTAATTAAAAGGTAGTTTTCTTTGATTTTTATGGTCTTCTTATATTCCCAAAAGGGTATCTTGACCTTTTACCTTCAATTAACTTCCCGATGACCATCTTATAACCTAATATCATCATTATTCGTATAAAAACTCTCAAAATTCCTAATTCTCCTTCTTCCAAAGATCAAGAACTTCAAGAAAGGGATTTCTCCAATTTTCCAAGATCTAAAGGCTCCAAGTTCAAGATTCTCTTCAAGATACCTAAGGTTTTCAATCCAAGATTTTTCTTCAAGACTCGTCACTAAGGTATGTAAGGCTATTCATAGTATTGGACTAAGTTTGCCCTCATGCCCTACATCAAAATTCAGTCTGTAAGAGTAAATTCGATTCTAGGATTGAACCCCAAGTTCTATGACTCTATGTTGTACCTTCATTCCTTATTCTAAGTTATGAATTAATTGTTATTGAGATTATAATACTTTGTGCATTCTGATTTAGAATCATTGTTCATGACTATTTTATTATATGAATCCTATTGAGTTGAGAATTGTTAAGAATCTTTGCATAACTATTTCTAGATATTCATTTTCAAAACTAAAGCAAGTCCAAGCATTTTTAAAGTATCTCTTGAGAAGAGTTTAAGGGAACACTAATGGTTTTAAATGTATTATTTTACATTGAGAAAAGAATTACTCCCTCTGTTTCAAAAAGAATGGTCTAGTTTGACTTGACACAGAGTTTATGAAAATAAAGAAAACTTTTCAATTTATTGATCCTAAATTAAAATTATGTCAAATATACCAAAATTTCCTTTAATCTTGTGGCCTTAAACATGCCACGTGAAAATTTGAAATTAAAATGTTTCCAAAAAAGAAAAGGGGTCATTCTTTTTGAAACAGACTAAAAAGGAAAGGAGGTCATTCTTTTTTAAACGAAGAGAGTACTATTTTTAAGAGAGCATAAATAGTTTTCTAAAGCATTTTAGTCAGATAAAGTGAAGTTCAGTTAATCCTTAAAGAGGGTCTTTTGAGTATTAACTCAACCCAATGAGTATAATTATTTTGCGAACATCAGTATTTATATTTTGGGAATGGTATTGAGCACCGATTTGGGTAAGAGTTCAAATAACTCAAATTCCATGACCTACGCCTCCAGTGTGGATAGAATCATACTGAAATATGGATGACTCCTCACCTGCCTCAAGAAAGCTTTTTAAATGGATCCATAAGTTCAGTTGCGTTCTATACTCTGGCAACGTGGATAAGATGTTGTATCATCACGAGGCTCATAGTGATATTTGTCGATTAGAGAAACTCCCCAAGAAAGTAAAGTGTGAGTGTGTGTGTGTGTATATATATATATATATATATATTTCAGTATTTGCTATCATTGCATCTTATATTGTAAAACTTAAATGATTTTACTTCAAGTTCATGTTTCACTTTCATTCAGGTTACTTTCAGTTTCTTTTCACTTCATTTATTCGGTTCAATTATTTATTTTATTTAGTCTTATTACATACCGTACATTCTATGTTTTGACGCCACTTGGCACTGCATCATTTATGATGCAATTTTAGGTACTCACGATTGCAGACATTCAGTAGATCTCTTTCCATTAGCAGTCAGTGAGATATCCTCACTTTTGGTGGGCTCCAATTTGATTAGTTTAGTTTATTTGATTTCTTTCAGTCATTGTTAGTTAAATAGTCAGGTAGCCGTGAGTCTTGTCCCGGTACCTATCTTTAGTTAGTAGAGGCTTCATAGATAAATAAAGTTAGTGAGTCAATTCAGTCTTTTGTATTTAGAAGTTTTAAACATTATTATCATTATTTATATTCAGATTTAATTATAATTTTAAATGTCCATTTTATAAGAATTTTGCATGTATGTATAGTTTTTCTTTCAATAGTCAGCCAGGCCAAGGATTTACTTGGGATCAACAATGATTCTGAATGTCGGCCATGTCCAGGGTGCAGGCTCGGGGCATGACAAGTTGTTCCGTTGGAAAGTGTCGGTGTGAAGGAAAGTCTCTCTTACGAAGAGGTCCCAGTTAAGATTACTGACCGTCAGGTTCGTAAGTTGAGAAATAAGGAAGTCACTTCAGTTAAAGTCCTTTAGAGGAATCAGTTAGTTGAGGATGCTACTTTGGAGGTCGAAGCCGATATGATGTCCTAGTACCCCCCCATCTCTTTCCTTCCAGTTCAGTTTCAACGTGAGGTAATAGTTCATTCTATATATTCTTTCAAACCCATGTTTTTCTATATTTTCGTGTCTCAATATGCATGCATGTTCATGAAATCAGATTTAAACTTCATGTTTTCGTTTGGAGTAAATCGTTCCTTCACTTTTTAGTATTTATCTTTCGGTGTTGGTTTGTATATCCTTCCCTACTATATTTCATGCCTAGCTCGACCCCATTTGAGGATGAATGTTCCCCAAGAGGGAGATCTTGTAACACATTGAAAGTGCCTAACTCAGATGAAATCAGGAAAGTGCAAAAAAATTACTGAAGTTTGTAGAATTTTGGGTTATACGAACCCATTTATGGGTCGTACTTGGTTCCACGACTCGTGGTAAGGGTTTTTGTAATTTATACTTAAGATTTGACCATTTTTGGGTCAATTTTTACAAGGGGTCTTTATAGGTCGTAATTTGTTGTACGAGTCATAGACCTGGTCGTAGACCATTTTCAGCAACTTGAGAAATTTACTTGATCAGTATGAGAGGAAGTACACATCATTGATGTTTTCATGGGTCATGGATAGGCTCCTAAACCAATTCCTAAAAACTCAGAGATTCGTAACCTCAAAATGATTTCTACGAGCCAAGGGGGCGAGTCTTAGATATTCCTATGGATCATAAAAAGGGTCTCGTAAAGCCAAAGTCCTGGAAGTCCAAACCCTTAGTATGTTGGATCGATGACTTGACAAAATTGTTCGTGAAAAGGACTACGAGTCATGGTCTGGGTCTCGTTGATCAGACTTCAGAGAATGTATATTTCATTACATTGCCTTCTACGAATATATAGCACGAATCATACAAGGAATTACGATATGTAGAAGTTTTTATTGGTTCAAAGTTCAGAAACTCATAAATTCCATCTGATTTCTACGGATAGGCTTCAACGATTTGTAAATGGAACTACAGTCTGTACAAGCCATCATAGAGCATGTTCGACAGCTTTTAATCAGGGCTAATTGAATCTTTTCCCACTCTTTTAATGTACATACTATGTCGTTTTAGCTTATTCTAAAAGGGTTTAATTTGTTTCTAAAGACCCTAACCCCTCATTCTCTCCAAACTCACCCAAATCCAATTTCTCCTCCTCCAAGTTCTCTCCCAAGGCAAGAACAAGGATCCAAGCTTCAAGTCTCTTCTTTTGAGATTCAAGCTAGGGTAATCAAGGTATGTGAGAACTTCATCAATGGGTCTCTCTTCACCCATTGAGTCCCAAAGAAGCTCTAATTTCTTCAAGCTGTGAATTCTCAAATCTAGGGTTTCATGATTTCTTTATGGATTCTTATTGAATTTCAATTTCTTCCTCATGATTGATCTTAATTTGCATGAATTGATCTAAATTTCATGTTTTCAATGATATTTTCATGAACTCATAGCATGCAAGTATTTTAATAATCATAATTATGCTATTTTCAAATGCATGTCTTAGATTATTAGATTTTGACGAATTATGATGATTTTGAATAACGTATCTCTAGGTAATATCATTACCATGATTTAGAGCTTGTTTGGCATTGCTGCTAAAAATAACTTATTTTAAGAAGCATTTTTTAAAAATAGCTTTTCAAAAAAGTGTCTTTGAAAAAAGTAATTTGTGTTTGGTTAATTCATTTGAAACTTTTGATAAGCGGATTGTGTTTGACTAATTTTTTTAAGAAAGTACTTTAAGAGTCAAATTATGAAAAAGGACAAGTATCAATACTTCAATAAAAAATTTTAAAAAAGATTATTTTTAATATCTATTATAAATATTTCAATTAAATTTTTATTTTTTAAAAATTAAAATATACATATTTAAATTTTTAATCAATATTATACATTGATGAATAAAAAAAAATAATATAAATATAATATTAACATGACGATTTAAATATAATTAAAAATATCAAGCAAAATAAATTTAAAAATCATTTCACAAATTAACTCACTACATACGAAAAATCATCACAAAAATAAATAAATATAAGAGATATATTGGTAAATATGTATGTATGGCAGGGATATTTTGGTCTTGAAATAAATAATTTTCTACTTCTGCTTCTACTTTTTTAAGAAGCAGAAATTTTTAACTTCTTTCCAACATTAGAAAAACTGTTTTTGCTTCTATTTAAAAGTAGTTTTACAGATTAGCCAAACAACTTGTTTTTTTCAAAATAAGTGTTTTTTACTTAAAATAAGTCCTTTTGGCCTCTCAACACCAATACCAAACAGTCTCTTAGATGCTTTCGATTAATTATCTTTCAGATTATATACAATTATCATGATTTATGGGTTACTCAGTATTCTATCATATTATAAGTATGATTCAGTATTATCAGATTATTACTATTTCCAGAATCATGCATGCTTTCGTTAGGAGTACACTTAGCACCGGTGAAACTTCAGAAATGTTAAGCCTCAGGCCTCATTGTACGAGTCGTACGATTGGCTCATACAATGCAGCATGAGGCTTAAAGTTTCTAAAGTTTCAGGATTTGATCCTATGAGCCTATCCACGACCAGTACACCAAACCAGGACATGTAAAGTCACTTCATAATCACTGAACCAATATCCTAAAATCTTAAGTGTCAACCACGAGACACTCCCATGAGCCGTTAAACCAACTACGACCCCTACTTGGGGCTCGTAAACCCCCAAAACCAGCCGATGATAGTAGATTTCTGCAACTTTCTGATTTATCTTAACTAGGAACTTTCGAGGTGTTACAACTTGATTAGTCATTGCCTATTGTGTTGAAACCCCATCAGAATGTATACACCCCTAGTTTCTTACATCTTGGTGAAAACTTGTTTATATTGAATCTTTGCACTTGATACTAGCGATTGAATAATTTTAGTCTCCCCAAATTCCCCTCATTTTTAAAATAAAAGTGGAATGAGCCACAAAATGGGTTGCCGAAAAACTTTCTTCTAACCTAGAAATACCTTTCCCAACCACTCAAAACAAAACATAGATATAAAAAAGGATTGTGGGAGTTTATCCTTACGCTTTAGTGTTCTTCTAGGCAAATTGGATGGCTACCCTAAATCGCTCGCAAAATAAATATGGCTTTTAATAAGGGTCAAGGTGTCTGGTTTTTACAGTAATGTATCCCCCATATTCGAGGACAAATGTTAATCCTCAGTCTCTTTCTAAAGAATCAAGAGATTTCTCCCTGATCACTAAGATAAACGTAAATCACAATGCACCCAAGTTAAGCTATGAACTAGACTCTAAGTAGGGAATTGAAAAATACAGGTTAGGGCCTCTTTGAGACTGATCAAATATCTTTAGGGAGACCCTCGATTGTTAAGGAATAGACACACTTTGTCACGATCCAAACTACCGTTAGTGACACCCACACTAACCATCCGATGGGATGTCACGACCCAAGACTACCTCCTAGACGTGACATGGTGTCTTGAGCCACGAGTGACCTCATGCTAAACACATGGCATTGCATGACACTAAGATAGCAAACATGAATGAATAAAAATAGAAAAGAGATAAAGCCTCAAAAGTTATCATACCATAAAAGAATTTGGGACATAAAAACATAAGCGAAAATCTAACTGTTTGTCTGAAAGCCTCTAAATCATAGTGAGTTGCTAGGACAAGTCCCTAGCTAAGTCTAACAAAAACTGAAAACTAAACGTAATGTCTAAAAAATGAGCATAAGATGGTATGTCACCCAAGAATGAGGACTCACCAAAAGTAAAGAAAGCTGAGAGGGATCATGTGCTAACCGCGAGCCTGATGGGATGCATCATAACCTATATTATGAAGCAATATAGGTAGAAAAGTATGCGGTCAATACTTGGAATGTACTGCGTATGTGGGAAATTCATAAACATGATATGATAACGTGATAATTCTAAAAAACATGTTAGTGCAATGACCAAGTAAACATAACATGAAAATTGATTATACGATAAGAGTTACATAATACAAGGTCATGCAAGATTTGGGTTGGGAAGTACTACTAACCGACATATAGCCATGTGAGCTAAGCATGGAGTTCAATGTATTGCCCCATCGACAAGAGCCCAATATACCTTGTCAGGATATAGAGGCATGATCATAAATGTCGTGGTATCACTAAACATGATGAGCACTTGGCTCCATAAACCTATGGTGGCACGTATTTTTGGGACAAATGGATTGTTACTAAAGGTCTCATGTCTCTACTCAAGGGTGAGCCTTCATCCCTAAGTCCACCCAATGCTAAGTACTACTCCTAACTAACATAGCATATAGCTCCATACTAACCATAATCATAGATGCCATACCAGACTGCCATACTACTAGTAAACCTTGTTTTTATAAGAAAATTGATCCATGATCATTGATGGTATTTCAGGTACCATACTAATCGGGACTTACTTTTAGGAAAATATTCAAAAGTATGGATGGCATATTTGGATGTTATACATGTCATGTGTCTAATAATCTTAAAGCATAATCAGAAATTCATAAATCATGATAACTGACATAATCTGAAGGACATTTTAATCGAAAGCATCTAAGTCATGATATTCATACATATTGAATGATAATTTATCATAAAGCATCCTTATTCATAAAATCTAATGCATGCATGTGAAAAATGACTTAGTCATGATCATGAAAATACTTGCATGTTATGGGTTCATGAAATAACATTAAAACCCTTGAATTATGATCAAACCATGCATAATAAGATCAATCATGAAGAGGAAATTGAAATTCAATAAGAACCCATGAAAATCACATGAACCCTAACTTTAGAGAAATCTTAATTTGAGAAATTGAGGTTTCTTTGGGACTCAATGGGTGAAGAAGGATCCATTGATGAAGTTTCTACATACCTTGATTGAAACCCTAATTAAATTCTTTCAATGGTGACTTGAGATCTTGAAGCCCTAGATTGCTTGAGGGAGAAGACCTGAGAGAGAAGAAACTTTGATTTTGAAGAATCAGATGGAATGGAGTGAAAAAAATAATTAAAAAAGAAGAATTAAAAAAACAAAAAAAGAGATGAAATGGGGTGGTTAAGGGTATTAGGAATCGGTTATACCCACTTAGAATAGGCCAAAACGACATAGTATAGGGATTAAAATAGTAGGAAATACTAAAATAGCTCTGACTAAAAACTATTGGAACACCTTCATGGAGACCTCCATAGATCGTAAAACCCTTCACGGTCCATGAAGGTGCCCGTAAAAGCGAAGGAAAGTTTGGGTTCCTGAAGCTCAACTTCTACAGACCCATCTACAATTTGTGTATACTTTTATAGATCATACAGGTGTCCGTGATGGACGGGGCTTCCTAAGTTCTGATGTTCACTCTACGGACCAGTCTAGGGTCTGTAGAACACAAAATGGTCTATACACTTGCCCATGAAACTGAAAGGCTTAAGTTCTAAGAATTCCCTATACGAACTTGTCCACAATCCGTTTACATTTCCATGAGTAGAACAAGTTACCCGTCTTGGTCAACCCTCATCCAACTTGTTGAAGATGGGTTGTGGATTGGTACATGGTCTGTAAATCTTCAAAGAGACTGTAAAAGCTTCCATATACTTGAGTCTTGAAACTTCATTTCTGAGATCCACTTCACGGGTGGCTTCCATGGACCGTGCAACCTTATAAGGTCCATGAAGCCTTCCGTAAAAACAAAATTTGCAGATCTCAACAACTTTTCTGCAATTTCCAACTTTATCTGAGTTAGGCACTTTCGAGGTATTACAATATCTCCCCCTTGGGAAAATTCAATCTCGAATAGGGTCCAACTAGGCATGAAAAGAGTAGGGAAAGATCTACAACCCAATCATGAAAGCAAAAATACATAAAACTGAATGAGTGATTGACTTCAATCTAAAACATAAAGTTTAAAACTAATTTCATGAACATGAATCCACAAGGAAATATGAGAATAGTTGAAACACATGAATCTGAAGGAGTACATAGGAGAAAATAATACCTCACAATGAAATAGAACTGGAGGAAGAGATGGTGTACTTGGAAATCATATCGGCTTTGGCCTCCCTAGTAGCACCCTCAACTAACTGATTCCTCCAAAGGACTTTCACTAAAGCAACTTCCATATTTCTAAACTTATGAACCTGTTAATAAAGAATCTCAACTGGGACCTCTTCATAAGAGAGATTTTCCTTCACATCGACACTCTCTAAAGGCACAACTGTAGCCGGATCACCAATACACTTTTTCAATGAAGACACATGAAACACCGGATGCACAGACGCTAACTTTGAAGGAAAATCCAACTCATAAACCATATTACTGAAACACTTCAAAATCTAATATGAGCCTACATAGCGGGGACTGAGCTTCCCTTTCTTACCAAACCTTATCACCCCTTTTATGGGTGAAATTTTCAAATAACCCAACCACCAACAACAAATTCAAGTTCTCTCCTCCTCACATATGCATAATATTTCTATATACTCTGGGTCGTTCTCAACATATCCCTAATAAGTCAAACTTTTTCCATAGCTTCATGAACTTACTCGGGCCTTATAAGAGCCATCTCACCAACTTCAAACAAACTAATATGATGCATACACCTCCTACCATAAAGAGCCTCAAATGGATCCATCTGAATACTTGAGTGATAACTATTATTCTAAGCAAACTTAATCAAAGGTAAATGATCATCCCAATTACCTTTAAAGTCGATCACATAAGCTCTAAACATATCCTCCAAAGTCTGAATAGTACATTTAGCCTGACTATCTGTCTGTGGGTGAAAACTTGTGCTAAGCTTAACTTGAGTATCAAGACCTTTCTAAAATGATCTCCAAAACTAAAAAGTGAACTGAGTAACCCTGTCTGAAATGATGGACAATGGAACACCGTGCAACTTAACCATCTCTCGAATGTAGAGTCTAGCATAGTCCTCATCTGAATAGGAGATCTTGACAAGAAGAACATGTACCAGCTTAGTCATTCGGTCTACAACCATCCAAATAGAGTAATGCTGACAACGCGTGCGAGGTGAACATGTGATGATGTCCATGTTCAATCTTCCCACTTCCAAAAAGGAATGCTAATATCTTGAGTCACACCACCTAGTTTCTGATACTCAACTTTTACTTTTTGGCAATTTGGACACTTACACAAATTCTGCAATATTTCTCTTCATCCCATTCCACCAATAGACTTCTCATAGATTATGGTACATCTTAGTGGCTCCCAGGTGAATAGAATACCGAGAACTGTGGGCTTTTAAGAATATATATAGCATCAACTCATCAAAATTTGGAACTCATAGACGACCCTGATAACAAAGCACACTACATTCCCCTTGGGACAAAGCCTCAATATCTTTCTATAGAACTGCCATCTTCAATTCAACCAAAGTCGGATCACTATCATGTTTTGCCTTAACATCCAACACAAATGATTCTGACCCATTTTAAATAATAATTCCACCATCCTCAAAATCTACCAAATGATCTAGTCTATGCACATCACAAACCAACTCCTTTTTATCATTCTCAATATGAGAAACACTATTCATGGACAATCTAATAGGAGCATCCGCAACCATATTTGCCTTACTCGGTTGGTAAAAGACACTCATGTCATAATCCTTTAATAACTCGAGCCATCTCCTTTGGAGAAGATACAGAGACTCTTATAATTGGTGAACTCATCCACATGAACACCATAGAGATAGTGCCTTCATATCTTTAAAGCAAATACCACCACCACCAATTCCAAATCGTGAGACGGGTAATTCTTCTCATGAACCTTGAGTTTCCTAAAAGCATAAGCTATGAACTTACCATGTTGCATCAACAAAAACCAAGGCCAATCCTAAAGGTATCACAATACACAACAAAATCATATGAACCTTCTGACAAAGTCAACACCGGGTTGAAGTAAGTCGAGTCTTCAACTCTTGAGAAAACTCTTCTCGCAAGCTTCAAACCACTGGAATTTCACTTTATTCAGAGTCAAACTAGTCAAAGGAAAAGAAATACAGGAAAATCCTTTCACAAACTGTCTATAGTAACTATCTAAACCCAAGAAACTCCTAAGATCTGAGGGAGAAAGAGGTATAGGCTAGTTCTTAACTGCCTCGATCTTCCTAGGATGAACTTGAATACCTTATCCTAAGACTAAATGGCCAAAGAATGTTATAACCCTATATCAAAATTCATGCTTGCTAAATTTAGCAAACAACTAATAGTCCTTGAGAATTTACAAGAGAATCCACAAATGATCGACATGCTCATTCTTACTCTTAAAATAGATCAAGATGTCATCTATGAACTCAATGTGGATCATATCTAAATATTGCTTGAACACCATATTAATCAAATTCATAAAAGTTGTAGGAGCATTCATTAGTCCAAAAGAAATGACCAAAAATTCATAGTGACCATACCAAGCCCTGAAGGATGTCTTTAGAATGTCACACTCTCTAACTTTGAGCTGATGATAGACTTATCTAAGGTCTATCTTCGAAAAGAAACTTGCACCCTTAAGCTGATCGAACAAGTCATCAATCCTAGGGATAGGATAATTATTCTTAATTGTAACCTTGTTCAATTGTCAACAATCAATGTATATTCTAAGAAAATCATCTTTCTTACGAACAAAGAGAACTGGAGCACCCCATGGAGAAATACTCATTTTGATGAAATCCTTATCCAAAAGGTCTTTTAACTAGTATTTCAACTCCTTGAGCTCAGCTAGATCCATTCTCTAAGGAGGAATGAAGATAGGCTGAGTATCTAGAAGAAAATCAATTCTAAAGTTGATTTCCATATCGGGAGAAACTCTGAGAAGCTCATTGAGAAACACTTATGGGAATTAATTCACTACAGGAATTGACTAAAGAGTTGGGGTTTTGGAATTGGTATCCCTAACCCAAAATAGATGATAGATCCAACCTTTAGAAATCATCTTTCTGGCCTTAAAGTACAAGATAAACTGAGCTATAGGCACTAAGGTACTACCCTTCCATTCGATGATTAGTTCATTCAGAAACTCAAATTTAATGACTCTAGTTCTATAGTCGATTGAGGCATAATAAGCATCAAGCAGTCCATACCGAGAATAACATCGAAATCAAGTATATCTAACTCTACTAAATCAACTGAGGTAATTTTCTAAAAAAATTGAGACCGGGTAATTTCTATAAACCCGTTTAGCTAAAACTAACTCACCAACAGGAGTATAGTCTAAGAAGTTCTAGCGAGATTTTGGGATTGACATAGAATTCTATTGCAATATAAGGAGTCACAAATGCAAGTGCAGCTTATGGATCTAACAAGCCATAAACATCAAATTGAAAAACTTGCAACATACCATTAACCACATCAGGAGAATTCACCTGATCCCGTCGAGTCTGAAGAGCATCAAAGTTGTTCTGACACTATCTGCCACTAGAGCTAGATGAGGTACCTTGCTAAGTCAGGCGACCTAATGAAGTGCTAGGTTGAGCCTGTTTATGAACCTCTCTACCCTTGCTAGAAGCTTATGGACAATCCCTTAATCTATGTCTAGTCTTTCCATATCCATAACATCCACCTGTAATGGCCAAACACTCTCCCGAATAGCTCTTACAAAACTTTTAACAAGCGGGGAAAGGACATCCACTAGAAACATTGCCTTGTGGCTTAGAATTTGGCATCCTATCATTATTATACTTAGGCACCAAAGCACTAGAAGAAGATGGTTATGAGCCTTAATACCTTTGAAGAAACTGAGAATGACCACCACCACCACCGAATCTCTTATTAGAGTTGTCACCACTATGGTTCGAGCCCTCTTAGTCTCCCTAGCACTCGCCTTAAGCCTCTCTTCCTCAATTATTTGAGCATGGTTCATCAACCTACAAATATTTCTACACTCTTTCACAACTATCTCCGAGACACTGAAAACAAACTTGCTCATGCCCTAAAATCGGCCACCATAGTCGGAGCATACTTGGAGAGTTGAGTGAATTTCAAGGCATACTCTTTCATACTCAGTTTCCCTGCCTCAAGTTAATAAAATCTTGCACCTTTGACTCTCTCATCTCAAGAGGGAAGAATCAATCTAGAAAAGCTACCTTGAGCTTGTCCCAATCCAATGGGCCCATATCAACAACCCTTTCCTCTTTCCATTGCTTGAACCAAATCTAAGGACCTCCCTTCAACTTATAAGTGGCCAAATTTGCACTGTCGACTAGAGTGACACCCATGATCTCAATGATCTTTTGAATACCCTCAATAAACTCTTATGGATCCTTGTCCACCTTAGAACTATGGAATTCTAGAGGGTTCATTCGAGTGAAGTCTCAAAATCAAGTTGTCATTGTACCCATATTTGGGTTCACAGGAGCTATAACCTCACGGTTGGCTTGAGCAGTCATGGCTTGGGATAACACTTGAAAAGCAGCCCTAAACTCAACATGGTGACTTGTTCGGCCAAAGGGCCAATTAGAGTCAGAGGTGCTTTTTGCTCCTCATTCTAATTCCTTCTGATGTAAGCTCTTCTTGGAGGCATGATTCTGTAAACGTATAAAGCATGAGTTAGAAGGAAATTTTATGGAGTTAAACTCTATCGCATGACTAAGAGTATGAAAAAGTGAAGTATTTTTTAAATGTTCTGTAGCCTCTCATTCATAAATGTGGCGTGCTTCACACCCATGAATAAGGCAATACTTAACGCGGCTTTTAGACACCCTAAGACACTTGAACCTGATGGTCTAACTACCAAGTTTGTCACGACCCAAGGCTACTCCCCAGACGTGACATGGTGCCTAGAGCCACGAGTGACCCCAAGCTAACCACATGACATAGCATGACACTAAGATAGAAAACATAATTGAATAAAAATGGAAAAGAGAAAAAGTCTCAAGAGCTATCATATCATAAAAGAATCTGGGACATAAGAACATTAGCAGAAATCTAATTGTTTGTTTGAGATCCTCTAAATCATAGTGAGTTGCTAGGACAAGTCCCTAGCTAACTCTAACAAAAATTGAAAACTGAAGGTAATGTCTGTAAATGAGCATAAGAAGGTATGTCCCCGAACCATGAGGACTGACAAAAAGTAGAGAAAGCTGAGAGTAATCCTATGCTAACCGCAAGCCTGATCGGAATGCATTAGAACCTATATTATGAAACAATATAAGCAGAAAAGTATGTGGTCAGTACATGGAATGTACTATGTATGTGAAAAATTCATAAACATGAGATCATAACATAATAAGTCATAAAAATATACTAGTGCAATGACCAAATAAACATAACACGTAAACTAATGATATGATAAAACATACATAGTACAAGGTCATGCAAGATTTGGGTTTGGAAACATGGGAGGTACTACTAACTGACATATAACCATGCAAACTAAACATAGAGTTTGATGTATTACCCCACCTAAAAGTGTCAATATACCTTGCCAGGATATAAAGGAATGATCATAAATGGCATGGTACCACTAAACATAATGAGCACTTGGATCCATAAACCTATGGTGGACAAAGGGATTGCTACTAAGGGTCTCATGCCTCAACTCACGGGTGAGCCTTCATCCCAAGGTCCACTCGGTGCTAAGTACTACTCCCAACTGATAACATATAGCACCATACTACTCATAATCATAGATGCCATACCAGACTACCATGATACTAGTGCACCTTGTTTTTATAAGAAAACTGATCCTCAATCATTGATGATATTTCGGGTACCATACTAATTGAAACTTACTTTTAGAAAACTATTTAAAAGTATTGATGGTATATCTGGATGTCATGTGTCTGACAATCTAAAAGGAATACTGAGTAATTCATAAATCATGATAGCTGACATAATCTACAAGACACTTTAATTGAAAGTATCTAAATCATCATAATCATACATACTGAATGATATTTATCTCAAAGCATCCTTATTCATAAAAATTTGATAATCTGATGCATGTAGAAAATAGCTTAGTCATGAACATGAAAATACTTTCACGCTATGGGTTCATGAAAACAACATTGATAACCTTGAATCATGAGCAAATCATGCATAATAAGATCAATCATGAAGAGGAAAATGAAATTCAATAAGGACTTATGAAAATCGCATGAACCCTAACTTTAGAGAAATCATAATTTGGGAAATTGAGGTTTCTTTAGGACTCAATGGGTGAAGTAGAACTCATTGATGAAGTTTCCAATACTTATTAAAACCCTAATTAAGTTCCTTCAATGGAAACTTGAGATCTTGATGCCCTAAATTGCTTGAGGGAGAAAACTTGAGAGAGAAGAAACTTTGATTTTGAAGAATGAGAGGGAATGAGGTGGTTAATGGTATTAGGAAGCAGTTATATTTGCTAAGAATAGGCCAAAATGACATAATATAGGGATTATAAGAGTGGGAAAAGACTAAAATAGCCCTGACTAAAAACTGTGAGAACACCTTCACGGAGGCCTTCCATGGACCGTACAACCTTTCACAACCCGTGAAGATACCTGTAAAAGTGAAGGAGAGTTTGGGTTCCTGAAGGTCTACTTCTACGAACCCATCCATGGTCTGTGTATCCTTTTACAAATCATACAAACGTCCATGAAGGACGAGGCTTATTTAGTTCTGAAGTTCACTCTATGAACCTTTCCATGGTCCGTAGAACACTAAATGGTCCATACACTTGCCTGTAAAATTGAAAGGCTTAAGTTTTGAGGTTTCCTTATATAGACCCATCAACGGTCCATTTACATTTCCATGAGCCATACAAGTCATCCGTCTTGGTCAACCAACAACCAACTTGCTAAAAAAAGTCTACACATAGGTAGACCATCTGTAAATCTTCAAACTGATAGTACAAGTTTTCGTATACCTGAGTCCTGAAAATTCATTTCTTAGATCCACTTCACGGGTGGCTTTTAGTGACTGTGCAACCTTATATGATCCGTGAAGCCTCCCGTAAAAACAAAAGTTGCAGACCTCATCAACTTTTATACAATTTCCAACTTTGTATGAGTTAGGCACTTCCAAGGTGTTACATGAGAGAACCATTTACTAACCCTAACTAACCCATCAACCACTTAAAGAAGCAAAATCATAATATAAAATACTAAGATATATAGTGTGAAAACAATAATGGGGTAAGCTCTCATGAACTCAACCCATCATCAAAACCATTGCAGAAAATAACTCCCTAGAATCTGAAAGACATAGTACCAAGTATCTAAAATAAGGAGATGCAACCCCAACCAAGAAAATAATAAACTAAAGTCTATGAAATGTCTAAGTCCAAAAAGATGGATAAAGAAAGGGAGAAGAACCCATGGCAGCCCAGATGAGTAGCTCACCCTTAGATTCAAAGGACATGCATCTCTCAACTGAACATCTCATATCACCCACATGAATATGCCTTGTACTCAACAAGAAAAGAGCAAGTGTAGAATCAGTACACAACCACTATATATTGGTAGGATCTCACAGCTAGTTCCAAAGACATGAATGTAAACATGTAACCACGATACAATAATATAGGTCAACACATATATAAACAATCACAACAAACATAGACTCATGTCACAATATCTTGAATTAACCCATGCATGAAACATGTCTCACATGATCACAACTACATATACACGGTTTCCTCATAGAACCCACACACAAACTGTTAGTGTACCAGCGTAGTACTTGAGCCAACCATTATTCATACCAGGCATGGTATTCGAGCCATCCATTAGTATCTTGTACCAATGTGGCATCCGAGTCAACCAACAATCACAAGTAACATGCAAAATCACAATCACACTTGAAACCACAAGTAAACAAATAGGTTCATTGCATGAGATCATATGCATGGTGTCATTTCACATTAGCCTTTTAGTTTTGCTTCCCATGTATTGCACAAGTAATACTACAAAGCAATAGACATGCATACATTACATAACTTGGAAACACACAACCATCACCTACCTCGAATCAAGCCTTGAAACTCTAAAGAACCCGAGCTTTCCCTTTTTGTAATGCCTTGGCTTGTTCTTGATCTAAACAATAAATAAAACACAATAATCAAATTATAACCAAATCCTAGGTCGTTCCCATGATCATCCTACCCAACAAGGGTTCTTTCCACCATTAATTCAAGTCAACCCCCCAGATTAATACCCTAGATTTTAAGGCTTAAGAATTAATTTACGAGATTAGGGAGTAATGAACTTACTTTTGCCAAAGAGATTGGCGGAAAAATGAAAGGAACTTGCCCTAAATCTCCTTCCAAAGAGATTGGTGGAAAAAATGGAAGGAAATTGCCCTAAATCACCTTCTCTTTTCCCAAGACCAAAGTTGCAGGAAATAAGAGGCTTTGGAAGTTTTCTACATTAAATCCCGTCTTACCCAGCTATAGCAGCCCAACCCACTATAGCGGGAATTTCTTCTTCTCGTGATAGCGGCGTACCCGTACTTTAGAAGCGTGACACCCTCTATAATGACTTACATGGGAAAGAAACTCGAAATTCTTCCCAAAAGTGCCCATTTCACAATGCGCCTTCGAACCTTGACTTTTTAACCAACCCCTTCATGCCAATTATGATACCAAAAGTTTTACTCACCCGAATTTGATTCTTCCCAATGGGTTCCTAAATGTCTTAGATACTAGAAAACATGATCCAAGCTTGGACATATCACCAAACCATTCCTGTATTTCCCTAGACCTCAGCTCACTCAGATTTAATCTAAGACTGGTCTAGCCTAAGATTTTTCAAGTCACTAGCCAAAAAATTTCCAACCCAAATCTTTCACCAATGGTCTACCCATAACGACCAAGAAGGTTCATTACACAGTTCATGAGCAGTGAATGGGTTTCTCCCATTCTGATGGTTAGGCGGGATTACTCACTCCCACCTAATCATGTAAATATCCTATTTATTTTGGCTAACCATTCCTAAGAAACCATTAATGCAGGAACATCTACTAAAGAACATAATATGACAGAACCGTATCAATTTTAAGGATCTAAGGAGATATCTTGCGGCAACGAATTATTGTTCATCAATTCTGAAATAGAAAAATTCCCAAGGAAATTGAAGGCATATGTTGTACTCTTTTCCTTTACTGAAGTTTTTGCCTCGAATAGATTTTTCTCGGTAAGTATTTTTAACTATACAATGTGCGTAAGACATTTTTTTATAGACTTCATAGCGACATCTATGTTAGGTGTCTTTGAAGACCCTAGTTAGCACATGGTACATGGATGAACTAACAATAGCTCTTCCACTTCCTAAATACATTTTATTGGATATTTGAAAAGTGGGGGACTATCTTATTTGTAAGGAGGATGGACCATGAATGGCAAAATTATAAGCCAACCCATGATACATGGTTAAGTCAGAACTGGTGAGATGTTTATCCAGCTTAAGAAAATATGTGTAGATTATCCTCATATAAATCAACAATTATTCTGGAGTCTAGCTCCAACATGCCCCCATTCAATCTAGAGCCCAACGTTAGAGCTTAGGCACGTGCTACTAAGTAGTTA
The DNA here is from genome assembly GCA_018342035.1 of Solanum appendiculatum. NCBI lineage: Eukaryota > Viridiplantae > Streptophyta > Magnoliopsida > Solanales > Solanaceae > Solanum > Solanum appendiculatum. Next base: position 23,335 of record JAGDQO010001941.1, on the reverse strand, counting down.
GCTTTTTTTTCGTGCTAAGTGAGTAGTCATTTCACACTGAGGTGACAAGTTAACTAGTTGGCCTATAAAAAAATCCCTCTCGAAGGAAGAAAAGACATTATAAAACCCAGAAGTCACTCAAAAACCTTTTATCGTCTTCTCTTAGAATTTCAATGAAGAAGACTTTTGACTTTCTTCATACTTGTATTTTTCTATTTCTTTGATCTATTTCAACAATTGTATTTATTTCCTCCCTTAAAGGTTTGTACAAAAGAAAATAAAACTGATCGACATTGACCCATTTGTCTGTGATTGTTTTATACAAATTGTACAGTTAACTAAAATGTCAATTTGGTAAATAATTTTACAATTACTATTCAATTTATTCTGAAAACATCCTTAACACCCCAAAATTCTATTTATTTCAATTATGGTTAATATCAAAAGTGAGCATGAAGGCGACACTTGCCCAAAAGTGATAATTTAATTTATTAGTTTCTAATAAAAGTGAATAGCAAGCTGCTTTCCATCAACATGCTTGCTTCACTATGGGGTATTTTTGGTATTATGTATTATTAGTGTTTTATTGTTGTTGTACCTCAAAGCCTCAAGTATGTACATTTTCATCTTGGAATAGAGCATTGAACATCATTGTCTTAAGAAATACAACACAACTTCTTATGAAAAAGTGGGCCCAATTTAATTTTTCATTGCACACGTATCAATTTGCAGCCTTTTGTTTTGTTAATATACTCACTGACTGAGACATGATTTTTATATTTAAATACATTCTCTAATTTTGTGCATTAGTTATTCAAGTTTTTAAATACATGATTAAATAATTTATGTGAAATTATTAAACAAATTTGAAAGGTAATTCCTTAAAATTCAACTCAAGCATTATTATTACAGCCTAATAATGTACTATAACTAATAAAAAATATCCTTATAAAATCTTGCCGGTCTTGTTTAAGAGATACTCCCTCCATTTTAAGTTTTTGTCTGATTTTGATGACGCGGAGTTTTAAAAAAATGAAAAGAATTTTTGAATCTTGTGGTCTTAAATTAAAGATACACAGAATATATCAAAATTTCATTTAATCCTGTGATCTTAAACATGTCATGTAAAAGTTATAATTAAAATATTTCACAAAAATTAAGAGATATTCTTTTTAAAACATATAAAAAGGGAAAGTGTAATGACCTATTCCGTCATTACTAAAAATATCGACAGTGAAGGTATATGAATCTCATCCACCATAGGGTTAGTATACATTCCTTGGTATGCAGGTGCATTAGTTATGAATTAAGGTCGTAGAATGCCCCTATAACAAAGTTAAGTAGAAAGTGTCCTTATCGATTTTGTTTCAGGCTTAAGTTTAAACTAAGGTCAACTTCAAATTATCATATCTCTCAGCCTATAATGAAATAGGTAGCCCAAAAACTATCAAATTATAATTCTATGAGTCTTCTTTCCGATGCTACCAAGTTTGTATCATTTGGAGTCTGGAGTAAAAAGTTATGACCCTTTTACCAAAGACTGTATGTGTTGATAAGTTGAGGCCGCTATAGCAGGGCCTCTACAGCGGGCTACACACAATTAAATGTAATTTTAAGATCTAAAATATGATTTTACTCCCAAAACTCGTTCAAGGTCAGGCTAGAGCAAATGAGGGGTGACTTCTTCTATTTTCCAATTATTTCCTCCTTCAAAGTAAGTCTTTCCATCAAAGTAACACTCGTTTGATTCATTAATCATTAGAATAACATTAGATTAATCATGGTGGGGTAGAAAGTTAACCTAGGTAGAAGTTTCTAGTGTAAAGGGAATTAGGTTGAAAATCTCTTCAATTTGAGTTAGTGTTGATAGATTATGCCCTGGGGATTAGAAATTGATCTAACCATTCCAAAAACTAGAGTTTTTGAGTATATTGGACGGTAGAAATAGTGGTTTTGAATACTAAAGTATTTGTTGGAAGAGTAGTTTATTAATTACTCTTATAACTGTTATTATTAGATGATTTAGCCTTCGGAAACATGAAAAAGAAGAAAGATCATCAGCAACACAATTTACTTGTTGCAGCAGCTTAACTCCCAAGTAGGCTAGGTTTTCTTAAATGAGTTTCGACCTGTTCCAATTGTATGATGTATTGTAGATTGATAGGAGGTTGTATGCCTAGGCCTTCGGGCATGGAGTATAGATGGTTAAGGGTTGTTGTTTATAGTTGTTAAGGCATGAAAGATGATAACTAGGGGGTGGTTCTCTAGTTCTTGATTTTTAACCTTGAGTTTTCTTGTTGAGGTGGTTTGTTGTTAATTGAAAGGTTAAGTGTTATGAAATTTCTAGGTTATAACCACTTCTGGGACCTGTGGTAATCAAAGGGAATACAATGAGCTAGAACAGTATTAACTCGTGGGATTAGGAAGGTAATTTCTGGGAACGAGTGTGTAACACCTCAGAAATTAGTACATTGAGTTGGAAAGGAAAACTTCAGAAAATTTGTTGGTGCAACTGGTCTACAGAAAGGTCTACGGTCCGTAGAGCCCAGTCGTAGAAGTTGAGTTGAGGTTTTGAAAAATGTCAAGTTCCAGATGAGGGTCTATGGACCAACAGAATAGTCCATAGAAATGTTGACGTACCGTAGGATGGTCCATAGAAGTGGTTCAGACTTAGAGAAATTTGGTGGACTTTTGGGTCTACGATTAGTTCCACGGACCGTAGGAAACTTGACGGGCCGTAGAACTAGTTCGTGGAAAGTGTTTGGACTTGGATGGAATTTTGGCACTTGGGTTCTACGAGAGGGCCCTACAGGCCGTAGAGGTTTTGTAAACCCATAGAAGGGTTCCGTGGAAAGTTGATCCAAAGTTGGTCTCCAGTATTTTTTCTACGAACGACCAAGACGGTCCGTAGAAAGTCTTATGGACAGTAGGTTGGTCCGTAGAAAGTCTTACGGACCGTAGGTCGGTCCATAGAAGCCCTCCGATAGTTTTTACTTAGGATCATTTGGGTTTTTTCCTACCTTTTTAACTCCCAAACTACATCATTTTGGCCCAATAAATCATTCATATAACTACTTTTACTCTTAAAAATCTACCCATTCCCTCCCATTCAAAAAATAAAATCCCTAAAGTTCATCTTACCCAATTCTCTATCAAGGCTCTCAAGGAAAAACTAGGGTTTCAAGTACCAAGGTCTCTTCCTCTTGCAAATTTTAGGGCTTCGTTTACCCAAGGTATGTGTAAACTTCACCAATGTATCGCTTTCATCCATTATGTCCCAAAAGAAACTCAATCTCTCTTATGATTTCAACCCAAATTTCTAGGGTTTCGTGTTATTCTTCATGGGTTTAACTTATTATGATTCAATTGTCTTTAATTGATCTATTTATGCATGATTTGCTTCAATTACATGTTTTTCAATGAATTTCATATGAACCCATGCTAAATGTCTATATTATGATTATGAACTATGATTATGAAATTATGCATGCATCATAAAAATGAGGAATTTATGAATAAATTATGTTTTTAGATAAAGTATCAAAATGATTTGTAAAAGGGTTTCTCGCTATGAAAGATGATCATGGATTAGATGCTTAGATAAGTGTCTTTAAGAATAATTTATGAAATCATGATTTTGAAAGAAGCTATTATATGATATAAAGTTATGATTAGATTCCTTCCTTTCTAAGTATTATGATATGATTATGATTATGATTATGCTTATTTCTGTTGGGATTTTACTTATCATCGAGAGGACTTTGAATGGAGGATCCACTATTAGTAGAAGTCGGGTCTCTAGAAGCAATTTCCTTCTCCCTAACTACATGTCCTTATAGGATTTGTCTTAGAAAGACATAGCTAGTGTATCCACCTAAGCTAATATGTATATTCCTTACCTTGGCAAGTAGGATAATCTCTTTTCAATGTGGGAAAGACGTCATATTCCATGTATAGCTCACATGGTCTATATCGATAAACGGTAAACATCCCTACTATGATTTTACTTCAAATGATTTACAATCTCCTCAATGATTATGACTTAAGCTTTCCTCATGATTATCAAATATGCATTCACCTTGTCCCGTGATTCATGATTTAGCTTATTGAGATTTAATACGTTTTACTTGGTCATGCATTTCATGCTTTAAACTCCTTATGTTATCATGTTTATGTTTTATGCATTTTCCTCATACTCGATACATTCAAAGTACTGACGCATACATTGTGCCTATATTGTTTCATGATATAGGATGTGACTCTCCTCCATCTGGTTGTGGCTAGTTGGATTGATTCAGCATTGCTAGTAGATTGGTGAGTCTTCATGGTTCTAGGGCATGACCATTATCAGACTTTTATTGCTTTTGATGTCTTTTTAGTTTTTAGACTTTGTACGTGGTTTAGGAGTTTGTCCTAACCGCATCTATGGTAGTAGAAGGCTTTGTCAGACACAGTTGATTTCCACATTATTTTAGTCATGTACTCTCTTGATATTTCCTTATGAGTTAAAAGCATTTTGAGACTTATATCATGTTCTTATGTTGTATTCTCTTTATTGATATCCATAGTTTCATGCTTATGTCAAGTGTCTTGTTTAGGGTCTCACGGGGTCCTATTCACCATGTCATGTCTAGGGTGTATTTTGGGTCGTGACAAACTTGGTATTTAGAGCATCAAGTTTTAAAGGTTCTAGGAGTCTAACTAGTCAAGTCGAATAGAGTCTTGTTCATGAGTGTGAAGCACTCCACATTTATGAATAGGAGGCAACAAGGTGTTCAGGAAACTTCACTTCTTTCACTACTCTAAAGTTGTGCGATAGAGTTAAACTTTATAAAGGTCTGCCTCCTAACTCTTGTTTTGTGCTTTTTAGAATATGCCTCCACGAAGAGCTCCTGTAAGAAGGAATGTTGGAGACAATATGGAACCCAAAGTTCCTCAAGCTTCGGTCAATCCTTTGGACGAGAAAGAGTCACATGACGAGTTTAGAGCCACTTTTCAATTATTGGCTCAAGCTATGACCACTCAAGCTAATAGGGAGGTTGTAGCTCCCATGAACCTAATTATGGGTATGAAAGCAACAAGGGTTAGAGACTTCACGAGAATGAATCCTCCAGAATTTCATGGGTCCAAAGTGAATGAGAATCCACAAGATTTCATTGAGTAAATCGACAAGATTATGGACATCATGGGTGTGACTCTGGTGGAGAAGGCAAATTTGGCCGCTTACCAACTCAAGGGTGTTGCTCAAGTTCGGTTTGACCAATTGAAAGAGGAAAGAGAATTGGATGTGGGTCCCTTGGATTGGGACAAATTCAAAGGGACATTTCTTGATCGTTTCATTCCCCTTGAGATGGGGGAGGCTAAAGTGTAAAAGTTTATAAACCTAAGGCAAGGCAACATGAATGTGAAGTAATACTCTTTGAAGTTCACTCAAATGTCCAAGTATGCTCCAACAATGGTTGTCGACTCTAGAGCAAGGATAGGTAAGTTTGTGTTGGGTGTGTTTGAGATTATGGTCAAAGAATGTCGAACCGCCATGTTGATCAAAGAGATGGACATCTTAAGGTTAATGATTCATGCCCAACAAATAGAGGAGGAAAGCTAAAGGTGAAGGCTAGAGAGTCAAAGAGGGCAAATAAGGGTGATGATGACTTCTCTCACTTTCGGTCCGTTGGACATGGACGTTCTCAGTTTCGGCAAAAGTTCTCTAGTCAGAGTTTTTCAAATATTCTAGCTCAAGAGTTCAACAAGGATAGGGTGGCTAACCCTAAGCCTCAAGGAGGTGGTTCTAATGGATCTTCTATACCCACTTACCAAAAGTGTGGCAAGAGTCATTCGAGGAAATGCTTAGCCAGTACTGATGTTTTCTATGGTTGTGGGAAGAGTGGTCATAAGGTGAGGGATTTCCCTTCGCAAGCTAGCAAGGGTAAGAATGGCCGTCAGGTTCAGCCTAGTAGTTCTAGTTCGGGTAGTGCTCCTCGTCAGAACAAATTTTATGTTTTTCAGACATAATATGATCATGAGGGCTCTCCGGATGTGGTGATCAGTATGTTATGAGTCTTTCATCTCGGTATGTATGCATTTCTTGATCCAAGTGCTACATTGTCTTTTGTGACTCCTTAAGTGTCTATGAGATTTGATGTCTATCCCAAAATTCTTTTAGAACCCTTTTCAGTTTCCGCACCTGTTGGTGACTCCATTATTGCTAGACGAGTCTATAGAACCTTCCCAATTTTAGTTTCTCATAGAGTCACTTCAATTGACCTTATAGAGCTTGACATGTTAGATTTCGATGTTATTCTTGAGATGGATAGGCTTCATTCTTGTTATGCTTTCACAGATTGTCGTACCCGATTGGTGACATTCCAGGTTCTAAATGAACCTATCTTAGAGTGGAAGGGTTAAAATTCAGCACCTAAGGGTCAATTTATTTCGTGCCTAAAGGCTAGGAAAATAATCTCTAAAGCTTGTATCTATTATCTTGTTCGGGTTAGGGAGACAGATTCTAAAACCCCTTCTCTTGAGTCAATTTTGATTATAAATGATTTTCCAGAAGTGTTTCCTGATGATCTTCTTGGTATCCCTCTCGAAAGGGAAATAAACTTCGATATTGTCTTTCTTCCAGATACGTAACCTATTTTTATTCCTCCTTACTGTATGGCTCCAACAGAACTTAAGAAATTAAAGGATCGGTTGAAAACTTGTTGGATAAAGGTTTCATTAGACTGAGTATCTCACCATGGGGTGCTCCAATGTTGTTTGTTCGAAAGAAAGATGGTTTACTTCATATATGTATTGACTACCATCAATTTAACAAGGTTACAATAAAGAATAAGTATTATATTCCAAGGATTGATAAGTTGTTTGATCAACTCTAAGGTGCAAGTTTCTTCTCAAATATTTATCTTCGATCGGGGTATCATCAATTAAGGGTAAGGGAAACTAACATTCCAAAAATGACATTTCGAACTTGGTATGGTCACTATGAGTTTTTGGTGATGTTGTTTGGTTTGACTAATGCCCCGGCGACTTTCATGGATCTTATGAATAGGGTGTTCAAATAATACCTCGACATGTTCGTGATTGTATTTATTGATGATATTTTGATTTACTCGCGGATAGAGGATGAACATATTTATCATTTAAGGATAGTTTTGCAAATCCTCAAGGATCATCAATTGTTTGCTAAGTGTTGCAAGTATGAGTTTTGGTTGATGCCCATTGCTTTCCTTGGCCATATTGTCTCCAAAGAGGGTATTCAAGTTGATCCTAAGAAGACCGAGGCAGTTAAGAACTGGCAGATATTTGGAGTTTCTTGGGTTTGACCAGTTATTATAGAAGGTTTGTGGAAATATTTTCCTCTATTGTTTCGCCTTTGACTACATTGACTCAAAAGAAGGTGAAATTTCAATGGTTAGCAGCTTGTGAGAAAAGTTTCCAAGAGTTGAAAGATAGACTCACTTCAGCCCAGTTTGACATTATCGGAAGGGTCCGATGGTTTTGTAGTCTATTGTGATGCTTCAAGTATTGGTCTTGGTTATGTTTTGATGCAACATGGGAAAGTTATTGCTTATGCCTCGAGGCAATTGAATGTGCAGGAAAAGAATTATTCGACTCATGATTTGGAGTTAGCGGTGGTGGTGTTTGCCTTGAAGATTTGGAGACATTATTTTTATGGTGTTCATGTGGATGTATTCACCGATCATAAGAGTTTGCAACACGTGTTTAAGCAAAAAGATTTGAACCTTCACCAAAGGAGATGGCTTGAGTTGTTGAAGGATTATGATATGAGTATCCTTTATCAACCGAGTAAGGTGAATTTGGTTGCCGATGCTCTTAGTCGATTGTCGATGGGTTGTATTGCTCATGTTGAGGATGGTAAAAAGGAGTTAGTTCATGATGTTCATAGACTAACTCGATTGGGTGTTCGCTTGGTTGATTCCGAGGATGGTGGTTTCATTATTTAGAATTGTCCCTCGTTTTGGATGTGAAAGCTAAGCAAAATCTTGATCTGACTATGGTTGAGTTGAAGAAAGCAATTTTCAAAAAAGCCATTGAGGCTTTCTCCCAAGGGGGAGATGGTGTGCTTTGTTACCAAGGTCGGTTGTGTGTTCTGAATGTTGATGAGTTGAGACATCATATTTTGGTGGAAGCTCACAATTCTCGGTATTCTATTCACTCGGGAGTCACCAAGATGTATAGTGATTCGCAGGAGGTCTATTGGTGGAATGGGATGAAGAAAGATATCATAGAATTTGTAGCTAAGTGTCCAAATTGTCAACAAGTGAAAGTTGAACATCAGAAATTAGGAGGCTTGGCTCAAGACATTAGCATTCCTACTTGAAAGTAGGAAGATTTGAATATGGACTTCATTATGGGTTTACCTCGTACTCGTCATAAGTTTGATTCGATTTGGGTTATTGTGGATTGAATGACTAAGTCGGCTCATTTTCTTCCCGTGAAGACTTCATTTTCAGCCGAGGACTATGCTAGGCTTTATACTTGGGAAATGGTGAGGCTTCATGGAGTGTCTTTATCCATTATCTCCGACAGGGGTACTCAATTTACTTCTCAGTTTTGGAAGTCATTTCAGAAAGGTGTTGGTACTCAAGTGAAGCTTAGTACGACTTTCTATCCTTAGACCAATGGTCAGGCCGAACGTACTATTTAGAATTTGAAAGACATATTGAGAGCTTGTGTGATTGACTTTAAGGGTAACTGAAATGATCACTTGCCTTTGATTGAGTTTTCATATAATAATAGTTATTACTCAAGTATCCAAATGGCTCCATTTGGGGCTCTCTATGGTAGGAGGTGTAGGTCTCCTATTGGTTAGTTCAAAGTTGGTTAGGTCACTTTGATAGGGCCCGAGTTGGTTCATGAGGCTATGGAGAAGGTTCAACTCTTTAGAGAGAGGTTGAAAATGACTCAAAGTCGATAAAAGTCTTATGTTGATGATAGCAGGAGAGATCTTGAATTCGATATTGATGATTAGATTTACTTGAAAATCTCACCCATGAAGAGTGTGATAAGATTTGGTAAGAAAGGGAAGCTTAGTCCCCGTTAAGTAGACCCATATTAGATTTTGAGGCATGTTGGCAAGGTAGCTTATGAATTAGATTTACCTTCCAAATTGGCATCGGTGCATCTCGTGTTTCATGTTTCATTGTTGAAGAAGTGTATTGATGATCCTACTTCTATTGTGCCATTGGAGAGTGTTGGTGTTAAAGAAAGTCTTTCTTATGAAGAGGTTCTAGTTGAAATATTGGATCGTCAAGTCCGAAAGTTGAGAAACAAAGAAGTTTCTTTCGTGAAAGTTCTTAGGAGGAATGAATTAGTTTAGGGTGCTACTTAGGAGGCCGAAGACGATATGAAATCCAAGTATCCTCATCTTTTTCCTTCCACTCCCATTCTTGCTTGAGGTATTAGTTCCTCATGTTCACTTTATCAGATTCATGCGTTTTAGTTATTCTCGTGCCTCCATATGCATGTATGTTCATGAAAACTTGTTTTAAGTTATGTTTTAGCTTGGGTTGATTACTCCTTGTTTATGCGCATTTTTATGTGAATTACATTCACGTTGGGTTGTTAGATCTCTTTCTCTACTCTGCTCAAGCTAGTTGAATCTCATTTGAGGACGATGTTCCCAAGGGAGATATTGTAACACCTCAGAAATTGATACATTGAGTTGGAAAGGAAAACTTCAGAAAAGTTGTTGGTGCAACTGGTCTATGGACGGATCTACAGTCTGTACAAATTTTACGATCCGTAGAGCCTAGTCGTAGAAGTTGAGTTGAGGTTTTGGAAAATGTCAAGTCCTAGATGAGGGTCTACGGACCAATAGAATGGTTCATAGAAATGTTGACAGGCCTTAGGATGGTCTTTAGAAGTGGTTTAGACTTAGAGAAATTTGGTGGACTTTTGGGTCTACAGTTGGTTCCACGGACTATAGGAAAGTTGATTGGTCGTAGAACTGGTTAGTGGAAATTGTTTGGACTTGAATGGAATTTTGGCACTTGGCTTTTACGAGAGGGCTCTACGGGCCGTAGAAGTTTTGACGACTCGTAGAAGGGTTCCGTGGAAAGTTGATCCAAAGTTGGTCTCCAATACTTGTTCTACGGACGACCAGGATAGTCCGTAGCAAGTCTTAAGGACCGTAGATTGATCCGTAGGAGCCCTCTAACAGTTTTTACTTCGAAGTCGGGGAACTATCAGCAAAATTATTTATTATGTATCATTGTCATCGACTTGCAAAAAAAAGGTTATGAACTGAAAACATAAAAGATAAAAGGTGAATTGAAGATTTAACGAAGTACTAATTTTTTAGCAACAAAATTTTATTGGGAAAATTTATACTTACTGGTGTTACGAAATTTAGAAAGTTTGATTGGTTATTGAAAATATATTGTCAGAATAAATGGAGATGACCGAAGATTTTGCTGGAAGGTATTTTGAACTACCCAATTTTGATTGGATAAAATAACCTCCATTTTCAGGTATAAAAGAGAGTATTAGAAATCAGAATTATGAGCAATAGATATCAGGTTATATATAAAACACATAATTTTATCTTTAAATTCTGACACATAAAACATGGAGAAGAGAATGTGATTGTTTTCCCCTGATTTCAAGCGTCCTAGAATTTCTCCAAAATTCTTCGGTGGTTAACTGCCGATGTTGGCGACTATTCCATTTTTGGCTGAAGATTCACTGGAAGCTTAATGCAAGCATCCAACATAATTATGTTGATCTTGTCTGCCATGTCATCAGCTTGGTCGGGTTGGGGGTAGGGTTTTTATTTTATCCAATAAAAAAGTAATATAAAATAAATAATTTTTTAAAATAAAATAAAGAAGGGTTATTAGTTTTAAGGGTATAAGTGAGCCATAAAAAGTGATTTGAGGGGTAATTTTAACAAAAATAGGTGAATGGAGGGTATTTTTAAACCTTTGCCTATAGTTTGAGGGTATTTTTTTTACCCTTTTTCATAAAAACAAAGGAAAATAGCTTGATTTAATTCATGCCTCAGGTATACTACTAATAGTTGAATCAAGTCAATCTATTAAGAAAAAAATAAACTGCATAGCTTACGCGTACTATAACTAACTTGACGAGGCCCTAAATTTACATGAAACAAGAAGATACTTATATTTTGTAATTCGATAGCTCACGATAGTTCAATATGAGGGTCTTCATTGCTTTGACATAAAAAATAACGACTATCTTTATTTAAACTGGTCACTTTTTAAAATACATCAAATTCCATCATATTGATAAATTTATTAGGACAAAAAAAAAACCAAACTCATAAGTTAAGGACCATTTCGATCATTTTATCAAGAAATTTACTTACTAATAGTGAAAATATAAATATAAATTTTTGACATAGCATAACCTTGTTAATTACTAGTTTAAGTAGGTATTTGGACATGCGATTTCATATCGTGATATGAAATTATAAGATAAAATCAGCGTTTGGACATGTGATTTCACGCTAATATGAAATTCTAAATTCTCCAAAAAGAACATGATTTGGAAATTTCATTAACCATTTATTTCATATGTAAATAATTTTTTTAATTCATATCATTACTTTTTAAACCATTTATATCTCATATAACGATTATTCTCATCAACATAAAATTTATAATTATTTCAAATCAATTCCTACTTTACCATTTATAGTCACCAAATTCATTATTTTTTATCAAATTTATTTACTAATAAAATTTATACTACTTCTTTTAGATCAACGTTTAATAAAAAATAATTTTCCATTGTTATATTGAGTGGACAAGCCTGACCACTGTGGCATTACTTGAAAGAATAATTTTTTTAGTGCTAACAACTTCAACATTTATTTCATAATTGATTTATAATATATATTGTATGTTGTTGATGCTGGTTTTCGAAACATAAAAGAATTTTTAGCTCCATACAAAGGACTATACTATCATTTGTAAGATTAAGAGGAAGTCAAAGAGAGCCCCAAACTGCCAAAGGACTGTTTAGCTATAGGCAGGGGCGAATTTATGTGTTAAAATTGGGTCACCGGAACCTGTGGTCATCCGACTAAATTCGATAAGTTACTTGTATAATTATTAAAGAATATATTAAATATAATCTTGTGGAATCCATTCTCAAAATGGGTAGATGGTTCACTGGTTAGAACTTAGAAGGCGTGTTTTCAACAATAAGGACTCAGGTTTGATTCCACGCATCAACATTTCGCTTCAATCTCTTTTTTTATTAATTGAAAACATGTTTTTCTAAAAAAAAAGCTAAATTCTAAAAGCTCTAAAGTCAAAAGACTTCAAAAGGTTTTCTTGATTTCTTCCCACCCACTTTCCAAGTTTCAACAATATTTTTTCTTCTCTCTTCAAATTTGCCTTTTATTTTCCACACAAAGAAGCTTCAAATCTCCAACTTCAACTCTTCAAGTCATTAAGAATCTAGAAAAATCATCATTGTCATGGTTTAAGGTAAAATTCTTTTAGTTTATGATTTCTCTTTTTAATAAACAAACTAACAAAATCAAAAAAATTTAAATACATGACTTTAATTTTAGAGTTCCCATAAAAAAAAAATTCTTGTCATTACTTATAATAGGAAATCATCAAGAGCTAATGAATTGGTTATCTCAAACTTACATATTTTGCGGATGTAACTTGTAAGGAATGTGTTTTTATATTTTATTATTAATTTTAAAGGGTGTGATTCCCTTATTTTTTTAATGTGAAAGGGGTGTGATTCCTCTTCTTTATTATGAATATGTGATTCCGAATGCAAAAGAGGTATAAGTCCTCTCTTTTATTATGAATGTGTGATTTTCTTATTGTTAAATGTGAAAGGGGTGTGATTCCTCTATTTAGTTAGATTTGCAAGGATTGTGATTCCCCTATTTTATTTGAACTTGCAAGGGTGTGATTCTCTTGTTTTTTTATTGTGAAAAGTATGCGATTCTCTTATTTTATTTTAAATTTGATAGTTAAATTTGTGACTAAGTTGAATAGTAATTTGAATTTGTAGGAACATTTATCCTTGGATATCTAAATGGATAAATTCTTGATTAAGCAGCCACGTTCTAGTAGCGGTCCATCTGTTAGTTCACATGTAGCTCCAGAAGCTCAAAGAGAGACAATTACACCTTCTTCTTCAAATGTTGATTGTACTCTTGGGGTTGGATCTCTTAAATGGGATTCCAGAGAAAGAAAACTCATCTTTGAATATGATTCCAATATTTGAGATGTTGTGAGGAGACATTATATTTTGATGGGGCCTTATCAACCAAAACTTCGTGTATATCCTAAAATAATATTTGGAACTAGAAATCGCCAATTTAATCCCGAGTGGTTTAATGCTCCAAATTCTGCTTGGTTGGAATATAGCATAAATGATGATGCTATATTTTGTTTGTGATGTTATCTCTTCAAGAATGAATTTGAAAATCGTGGCAATGCGGGAAAATCACTTACACAAGATGGTTTTAGAAATTGGAACCATGGTCCGGAAAGAATTTGATTGCATGTTGGTGAGGTAAATAGTATTCATAACAAATGTTTGAATAGGATGCTTGATTTTGCGAATCAACGTCAATCAATTCAATCTTCTCTTCACAAGCAAAGTGAAAAAATAAAAAGTGATTATCGAATTCATTTATATGCCTCAATCGATGTGGTAAGGTTTCTCCTAAGAAACGGATTACCATTTTGTGGTCATGATGAGAGGGAAGATTCCGATTACAAAGGTCTTTTTCTTGAACTTTTGAAATTTCATGGGGTTAGTCGTCCAGATGTGGAAAAGGTGATGTTACAACATGCTCTAAGAAATGATATGATGATTTGTTCGACAATTCAGAAAGAGATTGTGGATGCTTGTACTAACGAAACAACTAAAGCTATCATCAAAGACTTGGATGGTGATTATTAGTTGATGAGTCAAAGGAAATTTCACATAAAGAGCAAATGACACTAGTTTTACGATAAGTTAACAAAAATGGAGAGTTGATAGAAAGCTTTTTCAGTACTGTTCATGTGAGTGATACATCCGCAAGATCATTGCAAAAAGTAATTTACTCTTTACTTATGGATCACTCGCTATGCCTATCAAGGCTCCGTGGACAAGGTTATGATGGAGCTAGTAATATGCAAGGATAAAAAAATGACCTAAAGTTTTTAATTTTGCAAGATGCTCCCTCTGTATATTATATTCATTGTTTTGCTCACCAATTGCAATTGACAATTGTGGCTCTTTCTAAAAAGTATCCGGATGTGAAAATTTTCTTTTATGTTGTCACTAATGTTTTGAATACTATTGGAACATCTTTTAAATGCAGGGACTTACTTCGACAACACCAAGTTGAGAAGTTGGAAGAATTGCTTAAATCTGAGAAAATTCTTACTGGACAAGGATTAAATCAAGAACGTGGCCTCCAACAACTGGGTGATACTCGTTGGGGATCCCATTTCAAGACCTTGGAAAATTTCATGATTATATTTTCTTCAATTGCTAATGTGCTTAAAGATATGAAAGAAAATTCTCCACATGATCTTGATAAACTTGCAGCAGGTAATCTTTTAGATAAAATTCAAGAATTTGAATTTATCTTTGTGTTGCATTTGATGTTCAAGATGCTGCTTCTTACAAATGAATTGAACAAAGCTTTACAGAAGAAAGATCAAGATATCTTCAATGCTATGGGATTACTTAATCTTTCAAAGAGAAGATTACAAACAATGAGAGAGAGTGGTTTGGAGTCTTTGATGGATGAGGTTTATTCATTTTGTGGTAAACATGATATTTTGATTCCCGAAGTGAATGAAGACTATCCAAGATCGAAGCGTAAGAAGTCCGAAGTTTCATATTTACATCACTTTCGTGTGGAAGTGTTTTATGCACTTATTGATTTGCAACTTCAGGAGCTCAATAATTGTTTTGATGTTGTGACTAGTGACTTACTCCTTGGTATGCCTAGTTTAAATCCAGTTGATTCATTTGCTAATTTTAGTAAGAGCAGAATAATGAAGTTGACCGAATATTACAAAAGTGAGTTTGACGATAATCAACTTCGAGATCTCAGTTATCAGCTTGATAGTTTCATTGTCTATGCTCGAGAGTGTGATAGCAAGTTTCCCAACTTGAAGGGGATTAATGATCTTGCTATTATGATGGCACAAACAAAATTGGATCAAACTTGATCTCTTGTTTATTTACTTGTAAAGCTGACTTTGATTTTGCTTGTTGCTACTGCAAGTGTGGAAAGAGCATTCTCCTCAATGAAGCTCATCAAAAATGATCTACGTAATAGCATTGGTGAAGAATTTTTGAATGATTGTTTAGTTTGTAAGATAGAGCGTAAGATATTTGAAAATGTAAGTAATGATGCTATTATAGATCGTTTTCAAAATATGAAGTTGCGCCGAGTACAATTGTAAACTGATGATATTTTTTGTGGTAATGTAATTTTTTATCTTTTGCTCGCTTAGTTATTGTTATTGTAAATTTTTAGATCTTATCTTTAAAGTAATGGTGCACCCGTTTTCTTGAAATTCTAGATTCGCCTCTGGCTATAGGCATTCATCTTTGTGCAATGTGATTGAATGAACTTTTGGGGCTTGGAAAAATAGATTTAGAATACTGAAACAAGGCATGAACCATTATGATATTGACACGCACGTGAGAATTGTCATAGCTTTTGCAGTGTTACGTAATTTTTTGCGAGAATACCAAAGAAGTGATGAAATATTTACGGTTTATGAATATGAAGATATAGTTACTAATGATATTGACCAACAAATGAGTCAAAGTAACAATGTCGGTTTGTCTTCTCGGTCATATGATCGAGAAATGAAAATTCAACGTGAAGAGAGTGTCCGTACTATGTGAGAACTATATTAAAAACTAACATACTACAACTTATGCTTAATTTAATTTTTTTATTGAATTAAAATTTGATTAATAAATGTTAAATATTTTTAGAATATCTTTGTGATTGTATAAATAATTGGTACAACTTATAAAATTTTTGTATTTATGAAAAAACATATAACATAAGAAATTCAAAAGCAAAACTATGATAAATAAAAGGTTTGTTTATTGAATGAGGAAGAGGTGACAAGGGAGGAAAGGGTAAATTGAGCAATACATTAAGGACTAAGCAGTAATAAAGTGTGGAGAAGAAACCCTAGTCATATACATACAGATATAATATAAAAATAAAAGTAGAACACTGAAAATCAACTCCCATCCTCCCTGAAGAAAATCGAAGCTGCGGGCGGCTACGTGTTGTTGTTCATCAATTCAAAGTATGGCGTATGCAGCAATGAAGCCAACAAAACCAGGGCTAGAGGAGCCCCCGGAGCAAGTTCACAAGATTAGAATCACTCTTTCTTCCAAAAACGTTAAGAATCTTGAGAAAGGTTTCTCTCTTTTAACTCCCACTGCACAAAGACTACTTTTTCAGGGTTTGGGATCCACTATTTAGGATTATGGTTCTGGGAACTCAAGATCTTGTTGTTTAACAAATGTTTAATGCAGTTTCTAGTTCAAGTTTTAATGCTTATAATTCTTCTATGCATAATTGGTTTTATGGGAATGTCTTTTCTCTACTGAGTAAAGTAGAGTAGAGTATGCCTTTGTCTTTCAACCTTATAATAGTGAAAATCAATGGCTGGTTTGGCATTAAAGCCAGAATTTTGAATGTTATAGATGGGGATTTTTAACCCTTACCGGAATTGGCAATCTTCGGAAGAGGCCAAAAAAAAAAGACAAAAATAGTAACTGAGTTAGGGCTTGGGTAACCTCCATATTGCGGATACTTGAATATTGTAAATATTCTAGGAAGACAGTAGGATAGTTTTTACAAGGTAGGAGAAATTTGAGGCAGGCACGGCGCGGGCAATGAAGATATATTGTCTATAGTGATCAGAAAGTATGCAAGAAATTTTTCACAACTTTAGGTGTTACAGTACTGGGGCTATTTATGGGTTTTTAGAGTGTTGATTCTTTATGGAAATATAGGCTATCTAGTTGAGATAGAAGCTTAATAATGTTGTCATTTGTGATTTGTTTAACAGTTTAGTGAGTGGAATTCATTCGTAATTTACATCAATAACTGACTTGGTACTGTTTTTGTTTGTCTTGACTTATAAATGTAGTGTGTGCGGATTTGGTCCGTGGTGCTAAGGACAAGAGGCTCAGGGTAAAGGGACCTGTGCGAATGCCCACAAAGGTTCTTAACATTACCACTAGGAAGTCTCCCTGTGGAGAAGGTACTATTGCTTTTTATCTATTCTGAGCTTGTTTTTGTGATTGCATGATGTCTATATTCAAGTATTTCATTTTTTGTTTGAATTGCTTAGTGTTTTCCGGGGGTTTAATTTGTTCTTAGTCCCTTTTTTGAAGCTTAACATGGTTGAACTTTTTTGAACCTCGTTTGCGTGTTTATTGGAGTAATCCGGGGGAAGGGAAAGTGTGATGGTATTACTACACCCTTATTTTATTCAGAGCATTAATTAATTCGGAAGTGCGCCTATGTGGATTCCCAGAAAGGTTCCACACACTACCACTGCCAAGTCTCCCTCTAAAAAAGTACTATTGTGTGTATTGCTTCTTTGGGTGATCTTATTTTGTGATTGTATGATCTAGGTTGCATTTTTTTTTCATGTTTGAATTGCTCTAGTATTTTCTTGGGGCTTAATTGGTTCTTGGTCCAAATTTCTGAAGCTTACTAGGTTGAAGTTAGTTTCTCACAAACGTAGTATTGTGTGTGCCAATGTAACGTAGATACTTTAAAATTAGAGCATGATTAGTTGGAAGGACATTGTCTCAATTGAACCTATTGGTGGATGTATGTGAATCCAAGTGACTTTTTATGTTCATCTTCTTTGTTGAGTTAAAAAAATATTTTCTTTTTGATATTTTTGTTGAGTCCTGTTGGTTCGACTGCAAGAATTATCTTATTGGAACAGTTATAAATCAGGCGCAAACTTTCCTAGATAACCCTAACTTGTCTTGGATCGAGTTAAAGTTGTAACTGTTAAAATATGAAAGTATGAATGTGATATACTTGGCTCAACTGATTAGAGGTTTTGGTACTAAATATTTCATCTGATCGACAGGCACAAATACATGGGACAGGTTTGAGTTGCGGGTTCACAAGCGTGTGATTGACCTTTTTAGCTCCCCAGATGTCGTCAAGCAGATCACCTCAATCACCATTGAACCTGGTGTTGAGGTTGAGGTCACCATTGCTGATTCTTAGAATCTTCATTGTTTTCATTAGGTTGTTGAATTACTCAATTATCTGTTTAAGTACACTAGTTATTTGGAAGTTCTTTCCTGGCCGTCTTAGTGTTTGCAGACGAAATGTATTTGAGGTTTTCTTTTTTCCAACTACAGTTTTGCAGTTAAACAAGATACTATTTGATATTCAGAAGAGAATGTGCGTTGTTAATTGAACAATTGACTGCAAGTATTTATTGTTTTTCTAGACAAAGTATTACTGAGATTAACCGAAAACCATATACCGGTAGATTGTTGAGCACCCTAAAAGGAGAAGCCAAAAGATGCTTCTAGACCAAGTGGACATGGGCAGAAATCTAAAGTCTTTATCTTTACTCTCTTGGAATCATCAATCTAGCACCAAGGGTCACTTGGTAAAGTGTATTAGGAGAAATAGTTCATGTATTATGTATTTTATTATTTAGTTTTTACTTGTCAAATTTTGACTTGATACACCTATTAAAAAAATATTGATTGGTAGAGTGAGTTTATTATTTTACCCTTATGGGTTAAAAATGTCCTTAATGTATCTCAATCACAATATTTAAAAAAGGGTAATTTTTTAAACCTTAAAAAAACGTTGAGGGTATTTTTAAACCGAAAGGTGGAAGGAAGACATTTTTGAACCATTTGAGATACGTTAAGGGAATTTTTAATTCTTTTCCCTTAATTGATAGGATTTCAAATATAAATTGAGGGTATAATATGAAAAAATAAATTGTCTTTTTTTAATTTGTTAAAAATGACAAATATAAAAAGGGACATCAAATTAGGAAAAATTGGACAAGGAAAAAGGGATAGAGGGAGTACTATATTTGTTAGGAATTTTGGACGTATTAGTTCAAAACTCCTTTTGGGATTATAGGGTGTCTAATTAATACCTTCCCTTTGATGTAGGGGTGTGCATCGGTCGGTTCGTTCAATTTTATGTATTATCGGTTCAGTTTATCGATTTTCGATTTTTAAAAACACTAAACCAATAAGATTTTTTATCGGTTTCCGATTAACCGATTTTGGTTCTTAATAATACGATTTTCAGTTTAACCAATAAAAAAATGCTTATAAAACAAATATATGTCTTCTCCAACAATTTGATACGACAAGACAATAATGTAACTTTACTAATGCTCATAAAATAGAAATAGTAATAACTAACAACAAAAGAACTATACAAGTGTAACACAGAGAAATTAAGAGGAATACAATTCTTATTTTAGGTTTTGACATTTTGTATGATGTGAAGTTGTGAACTCAAAGTCACTGTGAAGTGTCAATTGAAGGCTAAAGGGAAAAATCAGTAACTAGTAAGGTATTGAGATTAATATTTAATATTTATGTACGGGTAAAATATTAAATTACTACAGTCTTAATGGGTTATCAGTTCACCTAATAACCAATATTCAAAAATCAAAACCGAACCAATAACCCGATAATTGATTTTTATAAAACCATTAAAAATTGTTAATCCAATAACCCAATAACCATAAATTTATAGCATTTTTTTCGGTTCAGTTTATCGATCGGTTTGATTTTTGCACACCCTAATACATAGATTTAATACTATGAGATTAATATATGCAAAGACAAAAATAGCCTTCAAATCCTTTTAATCATTTTGTTTATTTTCTTGATTTTATGTTTTTATATTTGTACTAGTAAATTTATTTAAATAAATTAGCTTACAAATTTTATTATTTAGAGAGTTGTTTGTTGCTAAATAAATTCAATACAAATCAATATAATATTTGAACTGTGAGTTGTTTAACAATTACTAATTGAAAAAGGCAAATATATGACATATGACGTTTGTGATCTTAATTGTATGTATTATTTGTTGATATATATATGTGGTTTTCTGATTATTTGTATTTTGAACAATTTATAAAATTGCATACATATTAAAACTATAACTTACAATTTTTATGTATAAATGTAGATGGTTTATTCGATTTTACTATTGGTTACTGTCTTTTCAATTTTAAAAGTAGATGATTTATTTTTTAAAATTGAAAATTGGAGTTTTGTGAGTAATCAATTTATTAAGTGACAATTATTTATCCTCAAATAATTTAAGTGAGAAAATAACAAATATGACGACAATAGTGTTCTTCTCCTAGCTAGCTAAAAGGCCACAAAAAAATAATGTTGTTCGATAGTTATCTACTTTGACCCAATTACATGAAACAAAAAATCCCATAATAATTCAAGAGTATAATTGAAAAGTGTTATAAACATATTATTGTTATAGTGAATGTCTACTATGTGGAGTTCTTTTAGGGTTTTTGGTTAGGAATCCTACTTGGGGACCAAGTCAATTTTCCCCTATAAATAGAGGGGTTCTCTTTATTGTAAAACACATCTGTGAATCCCTAAATATCTTCTAAAGGAATAAGAAGTCTTCTCTCGTCTCCCTACTTTATTCTTCTACTTATTTTATTATAATCTCATAACACGTTATCAGCACGAGAGTCTACCATATTGAGTAAGTATTCGAAAGGGATAAAGTCGATGCATGCTCCGATCTTAGTGATACATACAGGAGGGAATTTTCCTTTTCTCTGTTTGTGTTTGTAATCTATATACAATCTTATTATATTATTATTTATTATATATAAACTAGAAGCATTGTTTTATAGCTATAAGGTATTAATCTTATTCATATATAAATATCATATATACCTTAATTCCATACAATGATTTCCTGTTACGCGGCCTCATTGAATAAGGTATGTTTCTTATTATTTCTATTGGTTTATTTGAGTGTTGCTATGTTTTGTGAATCAATGAGAAAATTATTGATTTATGGCCTAAGATGTTTTTGTATGAGTAAGACGATGGATTTATGTCCAATCGCATCAAAAGGGTAAGACGATGGATTCATGTCCAATCGCATCAAGAGGGTAAGACGATGGATTCATGTCCAATCGCACCAAGAGGGTGAGACGATGGATTCATGTCCAATCGCACCAAGAGGATAAGACATTGAATTAAAATTTCGGTGTACTATCAAGTCCCATCGATTTATGATTTAAGAAGCCTTTATATGGGTAAGACATTGGATTTAAATATCAATGCACTATATTGATGATATATTGACTTTATGAAAGCAAACAGTGTGCTTTTGATGAAAATTAGTCATGAAACTTATTCCATTGAAATCGCTTCATTCCCTAAAGTGAATGTGGTAGCAGTGCATAATATGTTTGAAAGAAGACAAGTGATTGAATAATGCACATGAATGTGGAATGAGGTTCTAAGCTATAATAAGATGATATCAGATGAATGTGTTCCGTTCATGAAGAATGAGAACTTTTGATAAATGCTAAAAATACAGATCCATTCTCTAAAGTGAATGAGGTGTAAGCCCACCATACTAAGCATGGAAAAGGTTGCGACCTTTGGTTGTGGACGTGGTATCACAAAGAATGTCTCTGGGAAGACATGTATTATAGAAAAGTTTCATGCTTTATCTTCTGGCTTGTATTGGACAAGAACAAGTGCAATTGAGGCACATTCTATAGTAAATACAATTACTGACACAATTTTTTGATAATCACATTAAGTCCATTCGCCTTGATAACAATGTAGATTTTTTAATTCCAATCTTTTAATGATTAATGCCTATCGATGGGGATTGGATAAACTCAATACTAAAGTGAATGTGATAGTGTAAAATAATGCTTATCAATACGGATGTGCATTTTATTGTGATGGGATCGCGACTCACCTTTAGAAGAGGTAGAGTGATTGAGAAGAAATAAATTTAAAGTTTACTCCCGGAGTAATAAAATTGAAATTTACTCATATAATAATAAATTGGAAATTTAATAAAGCAAAAGGCACATGACATAGTAAACTTGGAGTTTACTAGTACTAATAATTTTATTAGTTGGCATGAATGATTTGACCATCCCAAAGATGTTCATATTGAGTAATAGACATACATTGAAGAACTAGAAGATTCTTCAAGAATTCTTTTTGTTAATTGTTTTCATGATAAGTTGATTGGATCAATGAAACGACCCCAAAAATGCCCGAAAATGTGCTTCGGAAACACCTATAATTGTAATTTCCATATATCTCAAAATCCGTGCATGATTTCGGAAATTCGACTTCATATTCTTATTCGTGGGGTCAAATTGAGTGGGAAATGGGTCTAACCCGAATTTTAGAACAAACGTATCAAAATTCGAAAATCGCAAAAATTGCGATTTGGAGGGTCAACTTTAAAGGGGCATATCTCTTAGCACACAAGGAACTGGAAGGGCTGCAACCTATCAAATTAAAGCTCTTTGAGTTAGCTTTCAAACGCACTTGGTTTCACCTTAGTCCGAGTTAGGATGAGGGAGTTATGACCATTTTCGTAAAACCTGTCTGTGCAGATTTGCAATTTCCAGTGAGCTTTTTTTTCTTAGGCGGGTTGGAGACGTTTTTTTATAAAAAGGGGATATGTCCCATACTTAGTCATTTTTATTAACTCCAAAAACACTCTCTAAGCCCTCTCCAAAAATTCCACCAAGATCTTCAACCAAATTCAAACATCTCAAGCTCTAATTCCGGATTCAAGACTCAATCTCAAGCTTCGATTCTCCATTCCAATCTTCATCAAGGATTCTCCAAAGTTGAGGTATGTGGGTTTGATTGTGGAAACCTTCCTTTCCACAAGTCCAACCATTTATCCTCATATTCTAACTTCAAGTTTTGGGTCTTATGATATTTATGAACTCGTGAATTATGGAATGTACTATTACAATAACACCCTATTATGGTCCATTTTTCAATTATCATCAAATGGAATTATTCAATGTGATGTTATGGTTTACATGCTTCCATGATCAAATTATGAAGGTTGATATATATATGTATGTTGTTGGTGGGCTGATTTATATGGATTTTGGAATTGGTTGGACTTAGTATTCTTGAAATACATGATTTCATTTACATGAACAATTGCCCACCTTGTGTTTGATAAAATCCCATTTATAGAATTCTTAGGAAAGGGAAGGTCCAAGGTACGTCCTATGAGTCGGATGGTTATGTAATTACTGAAATGATGATGAAATGGACACATGTA